>PVKP010020808.1:0-40178 GCA_004027715.1 Plecturocebus donacophilus
GCCAAACATCATCCAAAAGGAGACTCAGTCCCGTTTACTCCGCACCAAGAGCCGCCGAGCCGAGGCGCCGGCAAAAAAGCCGCGCCAGCCGAAAGGGTCACGCTGGCGACCCGTGGGGCTCCTCCACTGGGAATGTCCTGGTCCGTGGGCCGCAAAAATTTATCGGAAAGTGTGGCGTCCACTGGCTCTCTGCGCTTTTACTGGGAGCTGCAATCCTGAGCTGCTAGTGATCCGCCATCTTGGATCTCTCTCCTTGAGGTAGAATCTTGCTCTGTCGCTCAGGCTAGAGTTCAGTGGTGCAATCTGGGCTCACTGCAACCTCCGTCTCCCAGCTTCAAGTGATTCTCCTGCCTCAGCCTCCCAAGTAGCTGGGACTACAGGCACCCGCCACCATGCCCTGCTAATTTTTGTATTTTAGGTAGAGACGGGTTTCACCATATTGGCCAGACTGGTCTTGAACTCCTGACCTTGTTATCTGCCTGCCTCAGCCCCCCAAAGTGCTGGGATTACAGGCATGAGCCACTGCGCCCAGACTCAAAGGTGATTTTTTTTTTTAATTTTGAATGTCTTCTGTGATGTTAAGGTAAAAGTGTGCACATGTTATCCTCTTTCCAATTTCTGACAAATTCTGTGGCTCCATACACATGGTAAGGGAAGAGGTGGGTTTTACAACCAGACTGCAGTTACTTTAAAAATCCAATACAAAAGATTTTCTTCTAGTCAAAAATGCTCAGCTCTGTGAATTTAATTTCAATTTGTATTTGTAACATATATTTTCTGCATTGTGTCTATAATTTTTTCACTGTGATTACAGAGAAGATCTGCTTACATAGAATAATGATGTCATTATCATTGACTGGTACAAGGTAAAAATACAGAATATAAAGGTAATTTTATTACCAGCATCACAATTTTATTAGCAGCGCTTTCTCTTTTCTTTCTTTCTTTTTTTTTTTTTTTTGAGACAGAGTCTCTCTCTATTGCCCAGGCTGGAGTGCAGTAGTGCAGTCTCAGCTCACTGCAATCTCCGCTCCTCCTGGGTTCAAGCGATTCTTCTGCCTCAGCCTCCTGAGTAGCTGGGACTACTGGTGTGCACCACTATGCCCAGCTAGTTTTTGTATTTTTGGTAGAGACGGGGTTTCACCATATTGGTGAGGCTGATCTTGAACTCCTGACCTCATGATCTGCCTTCCTGGGCCTCCCAAAGTGCTGGGATTACAGGCTTGAACCACTGCACCCGGCAGCAGTATCTTCTTGAGTAAGCCATTTGTAGAAGCCAGAATATTCTTATAAATAATAAAGCCTGTTGTTTGCTGACTGCATGATTGGAATATTGTACCTTATATTGGGTTTTTGATTGTCCATTTTGGTCAAATAATTTGACCTCATCCTCAACATTTTTTTAAAAACTCTGGACAGGGTTGGAATTATGAGCTTGATATTCTCATTCCTTGTCTCAGGATTAAAGTAGAAAGGGCTTTATGTGAGAAGACAACATGTCCTGTTGTCACTGTGTTGGTCACATGCTGAAGTGACTAAATTATTAACAGGTGACTTTCCCAGAATGGTCTTGGGAAGATTAATTTCTGCCCCCCCACCCTCACCCCTCCCACACACACGGAGACCACCTCAGCCAATGAAATGGAGATACCTGCATGTTACAAGTTCACTAGCTCAGTAGCAAACTCCTGCATGCTTTTGTCAGGCAGATCAGGAATGGGAGGGAAATGAAGTCAGTGAGAGAGCTGTGATAGGAAGAGTGCTTAGTGTGAACCCAGTTTCCTACACAAAATGCATCGTGTGAGAAATAGCGATAATTGCATCTTCCCATAAGTCAATCATGTATATTTTCTGATACATGAAAAATATTTTTAAGCTTTTTATCAAAAGTAATAACTACGTATAAGTCTATGAATCTAGAGGTAAGTGAATCCAATCAGTGGAACTAGTAGTATTTTTTAAATTTGTAACCTGCCTCTGGTGACAACCTCAATGTTGGTTTCCAACATAAGGCAAAATGAGTTCTATGGAGGGAAGTGTTTTTCTTGATTTCCTTTTCAAGTAGTTGTGGAAGAGTCTTATGAAGGGCAGAATTACGTGCATTAATAACACACAGTATTAAAGAATCCACCCATTTACTAAAGCCTTGTTTCTGCTTTTGAATCAACTGTGTTCCAGTTCCATAATGTTTAAGTTACTCCAATGTCGTGAAGATCTCTTAGGAGAAACAATCCTTACATTACATTCACTGGTCTGTCACCAGTTCATCAAAAATACTATTACATTTTTACTGTGATAAAATATGTATCCCATAAATCTTACCCTTTGAATCGTTTTATGTGTATATAAAAATTTCCAATGATGCATAAAAATATACAGTGATACAGTGTAAATAAAAATGTACAGTTATATGCAATGATATTGAGTATTTTCAAAATGTTGGGTAACCATCGCCACTGTCAGCCTCCAGAGCCTTTTCATCACCCCAGACAGAAACTCTGCCCCCGTGAAACAGTAACTCGCATTACCCCTTCCCCAGGCCCCGGTCATCTCCAGTCTATTTTCTGTCTCTACGATTTTTCCTATTCTGGGCATTTCATGTAAGTGGCATCATGTATCTGTCATTTTGTGTTTGGCTCCTGTCACTCAGCCTAGTGTGGTCAAGGTTCATTCTGTGGTGGCATGTGTCAGCACCTCATTACTTTTGAAGACAGCATAATATTCCCCTGTAGGTGTAATATTTTATTTATTTTTTCATCATCGATCCATCAGTGATATCATACGTGTGCAGAATCTCAGTAATGTCAGCAGGTTTGAGGGACCTCTCCCAATTATTGCTGATCCCTCAACTCAGTCCTCAAGTCAGGCAATGGCTTTGTGTCCCTGTTACCTGCCACCTGCGGACCAAAGGATTCCACATTCTCCCTCTGTTTCATGTATGGTAGACAAGGTGATCAATAAAAAGATTATTTGGGGCTGGGCGTGGTGGCTCATGCCTGTAATCCCAGCACTTTGAGAGGCCAAGGCGGATGGATCACCTGAGGTCAGGGGTTTGAGACCAGCCTGGCCAACATGGAAAAACCCCATTTCTACTGAAAATACAAAAATTAGCTGTGCTTGGTGGCACATGCCTATAATTTTAGCTATGCAGGAGGCTGAGGCAGGAGACTCGCTTGAACCCAGGAGGTGGAGGTTACAGTGAGCCGAGATCACACCACCGCACTCCAAACTAGGCAGTAGAGCAAGATTCTGTCTCCAAAAAAAAAGTTTATTTTGTGACACCCCCATAAAAGGCAGCAACAGAGAGGGCATCTCAACAAGTTTCAGGAGTTGTTTGTCCACGGTCCTCCTCTCTCCCATGCAAGGACATGCATCTGCGTTCGCATTCACTGATTTTCCCATAATGTGGGATGGGTACCAGACAGGAATTTTCATGATTCAAGCTGGTGGGGGGAACGTGCACACCTGGCACTTGGGTTTTTGCCAGATGGTCTGGTTTTATGGGAACCAGCAGCGTGAGCCACAGACGGCTGCCTGCTCTGCCCTGAGTTCACCCCGCACGCTTAGCAGCACTCTGTTCTCTGCTAGTCCAGGCAGCACTGCAGAGGCACTTCAGCCGCAGCTTTGGAACATTTCCAACGCTTGGAAGCATTTCTGTCTTCTGTCATGAACGTGTAAATTATTTTTAATCAAGTAACATTCAGGACCCTGATTTTAAAATGGATTAAGGTTTCTCTTAAACTGTAATGTTTACCTACTACTGTTGCAAGCTTTAAACAATGACTTCGACATTTTTCTATAGATCATGTAAACTGCATATACATGCAACAAAACATGTGGCCAGTCAATTCATTTGAAACCACGGTCAACTCGTTTTTTTAAAAAAGACAACATGGAGATGGTTTTAATGTTTTAACAAGTCAGTTCTGTCAAATGGCCAATCGGAGACCCCTTTCTCCTCCCTTTTTATCCTTTCTTGGCTCTCTGCTGGCCTATTTTGGCAAACAGAAATGCCACATGGTTGGAAATGTCCTCTCAACAACATGAAAGGTTAAGAACAATTATGGGTCTCTAACAGATTTTTTAGGATCATCATTGCTCAAAGACAGAAGCACAGTACATTTTTCAAAAGTGACCTTGGTCCATTAGTAAACTTGTATGAAGTGCTGCTGTGGCATTGGGCCTTGAACCCTTTGAGAGGTAAACAACCATTTAGAGGAGATTGTGTCCACTCAAGCTAAATTTCTGCTGAGGGCAGAGATGGAGACAGACAGGGAGTGCTAATTGCCCTCAGGGCAGTTAGAGGACAGAGGCAGTGGGGCTGCCTGCACCAGCCTAGAGGGGACAGAACAGCCTTTCCATATGGGGCTGCGCCTGAGCACAAAGGACAATGCCAGCTGGCCACATGACACCAAAGGGAGGCTTGGGGGTGTGGGGAGCAGGAAGAGGAGTCATTATAAGCAAAGTCCGGAGGTGGGGACGCCCTGGTGCTCACACAGCCACAGCCTGCAGATGCAGGGCGGAAGGTTAGGGGTGGGTCTCCTTGTCCTGTTGATGCTATCTCCTTTTATGGGGCAGGAAGAAAAGGTTTAGATGATTTGCGTAGAGCCAAATGGGTAGCTGGGTTTTTTATTTTTGCAAAAACAAGAAAGGAAAAGAGGAAAAAAAAAAAAGAGAGAGAGAAAGGAAACAGGAAGGAAAATATCTTTCTAAGTTCTTTTTTCAGAATGCAATTTATTTTTACATTGTGGATCCATTTCTTTTTATCATTTTTAGCATGCTAAAATGGTATCATTATATCATTTAAGCATGACATACATGCCTATGCCATTTTGAGATGGTGATGACTCATTTCACTACAATTCACAAGTGATAGTGTCTTTCTTTTATCTTACTGCAGTCGGCATCATTGCTGCCCTCCACATTGCCTCTTGGGGTAATTCTCTTGATGTAACTGGAAACATCTTCCTGTATACTTCTTTTGCAATACTACCTTAATGTATTCAGATAGCAAGAGTAAATAAGCACTGTCAAGCCTTTCCATTTGTTTCTTCATTGAAGTTTATCCCTTTTCTCTGTTAATGAGTTGGTGATAGGGTCCTAAAAAGTATTTTTTCTCTTTTTGTTAAGGAATGTGCACAACTGAAAAGGCTTAATGACATGATTATTTTTCTAAAAATTCTTATTTAGGCCAAAGTCATTATTAAGCTCACAAATGAGCTATATTCTTCACTATTAGCAGAAGATATTCATTGGAGATGTACATTGTGCTAAGTGCTGACATTGCAAATGGTGTTTAAGACTGTTTCTTACATTACAAGGCAATGTCATGTGATTCTAGTATGGAAATGCAGACGTGCCAGCACATTGTAGGTGCTTGATACATATTCTTTGCAAAAGTAAAAGTGATAGCCAAAATGTTTTGTCATCACTCTAGTCTGGCCTGACCTGGCTTCAATAGCAAGAACATAGGCCTAATCTGGAGTGACTGGAAGGAAAAGCCCTTTCTCTTAGCTCAAAGGAGTGATCTCCTGCCCAGGAAGGTTCATGATCATTTCCAATAGTCTGTGAAATTCCAAATAATAAAATACTGGGAAAATTGACCAAGAGTTAAAGGAAGCAGTGGATGTTACTTGATCATGATCTCACTTCCCTCATCTTTAGGAAAGTGAGGGATGCTACTGGAGTTGATATCAACATGCGCGTGGGCGTACATTCTGGGAATGTCCTGTGCGGCGTGATTGGTCTGCAGAAGTGGCAATACGATGTGTGGTCCCATGACGTGACCTTGGCCAACCACATGGAAGCTGGAGGGGTCCCTGGGTAAGACCCAGCGTTGATTTCTTTCTTCAGGCAGGCAGCACGGTTAGGAACGACAGGTCATCGGGCTAACGATGGAGTGCTCAGTTTAATGACTTCCGCTGCCTCTGTTGGTATCATGTTACTCACACCCAAGGGCCCCCCATGTTAAGCAGATAAATATGAACTCTCAAGTCCCTACACTGTGACCCCTCTTGTCCATGGTTCATTCAAAGACTGTGAATATCAGACAGTAAATTACAAACTTTTACTTATTTGCAAATTTATGAATACAGACCTGATTTAAAGATGTTTTACAATAAAGTCCAGACAATAAAGTCCAGATATGACACCTGTCTAAAACTGTTGACCTCTAAAACCAGTATATTAAAATAAGTGAGGACAGAATCCTTCTCTGGAGAGAATAACATATTTCAGTCAAGAGAATGCTTATCCAGGACTATGGTTGAGAGAAGCATGAGAGCAAGCACTGAGAAAGAAAATCTACACCACTATACAGATTAGCATGCTTCCGAAAATGTCTTTGACATATATTTCAAAAGATATTCTCACAAAAATTCAAGATAATCAAGTTGCATTTGCTGTAATTCACCACACCGACCAGGCAGGTTTCTGTGAGTGCAGAGAAACTCCAAAATTAGTAGCTCACGACCTCTAAAAGCATCTTTCCAAAGCAGTGGTCAACAGAATATAAACTTTAATTGCGGTCAGTGCTCCCAAGAACATGTAGACTTTCCTTCATTTAGTGTATACATTATTTCAGAAATCACGAACAAATAGAACATCTTTCCTCACATTTATCCTTTTATGTCTTGACTGTGGTTTTAAAATGCAATTTCAGACGTGTTCACATTTCTTCCGTCACCCTGGAGCACTTGAATGGAGCTTATAAAGTGGAGGAGGGAGATGGTGACATTAGGGACCCATATTTAAAACAGCACCTGGTGAAAACCTACTTCGTAATCAACCCCAAGGTCAGTATCGTTGTCAAGAGTCTATGATGAAAAGGGAGGAGGAGCAAATTATTGATATTCATAAATGTTTTTAGTCAATAACCAATATCATTCTTTGCTACTCTTTGCCCCCCAAATGATTTTAAATGCATATGGTGGTTTAATTACAGAAGATGCTTTGTAATAATGAATTCAAATACTTATTCAATGAATAGTTGAAATGCATTGCTTGTCTGTAGGATGAGGGTGTCGATGCAGGTTGCTAGTTCAGCCGTCATGTCTGTTAGTCAGCGTACTCCTTGGCAGATGCTGCATCTGGAAGCCTGTCAGTGGGCACAGCTGTTGATACCTGTCAGTTGGGATATTAAATAAAGAGAAAATCATTTACTTAGGGCTTTAGAAGATAAAAATCTAATTAAGTAAAATTGAATGAACATATAGGAAAAAAGGAGAGAAGAAGTATTTGAAAGATTAACAAATAAATACTACATAGACATGCTTGCAAGATTGCATGTATGTACAAGCATATTTACCTTCCACAATATAAAAATGTTTGCTGCCTGGAAGATGATCCACCCCATACAAACAGTGAGGAACTATCTCTTATTTCATTCACACCACATTTAGGCCAGATCAGGGGGCTTAGAGTTCTCATTTCTTTTAACCCTCCTCAAATTCCTGCCAAATGGGTATTAACACTATTTACAGATTAAGAATCTGAAGCTTTGAGGAGTTACGTAACTCTTCCCAAATTACATAGCTGGTAAATGGTGCAAATATCAGCAAGAAAGACCTTTGAACCGTGAAAACCAGTATCATAAAATCAACAAGATCAACTTTATGGACATTTACTCATGGTAGCATCCGGGAAGCCCCACTTTCACCTTTGGAGACAAACTTTCAGCTAGCTTGACAATCAATCTAGAGGCAGATGTGTGGCAAACAGCAGGGACTGGGAGATGATGGCTTGGGCGAGGGGAGTTCAAAAAATACATGTACAGAGAACATTATGTTCAGGTGAAGAACACCAAAAGACGATGTTTGGGGCTATTTAGCATTAGAAACAGCCCCAAATCCCCTACACCTATCACTCTAAAAAAACGCAACCATCAAAAACAAGCTAAACAGATCGGCACATTCTGTTTTACTAATTTACTTAATAAAACATGCCCATTAACGTGTCATTATTTTTTCTAATTCTCAATGACGTGTGTTTTGCTAGCTGAAAAAAAAAATCACTCAAATCAAATAATGTGTTCCCCAATAACACTGAGGGAATGAGGACAGAAACCACAGAGGGCAAATGGAGGGATGTCAGGAGGAACGACCCTCGTCCAATGAGGCTGATGCAGAAGGGATCGTGTATGTCCCTGTGCTGTGCCAGGTGTGATGCTTTGTTTCTCACCCCAAGGGAGAACGACGGAGCCCCCAGCATCTCTTCAGACCTCGCCACACCCTTGATGGAGCCAAAATGAGGGCCTCAGTCCGCATGACCCGGTACTTGGAGTCCTGGGGGGCAGCCAAGCCCTTTGCACACCTACATCACAGGGACAGCATGACCACAGAGAACGGCAAGATAAGCACCACGGTATGCCCTCCCCTGCCTCCAACACCTGAGCTCTGGGGGAGAGCTAACTTCCCAAAACCAAAGGCTGGGCATCTCCTGCCAAAATAACTCCTGTCTGCAAGAGACAAGCTTACCACCTTCTTCTTCTCAGACAGGCCCTTATAAACAACCATCAGAGTATGAGTGAGCTCCATGCCCACATTGCTAAGGGTTCCAACCTGGTGTGATTTTGCATTATAGCTTCATAACCCAAGACAGTGTTATTTACAACTGATAGTAGCAATTAAACACAGCTATTTTTTAATTGAGGTTTTTTAAAATAAATTCTATCATGAAGTGGAAAGACTTGAGGTTTTTAATGAAAAGACAAAAGCATGATGCCCTTGGAGTTTGAGTGGTATCATCAAGCCCATTGCTTCATTGCCCAGATGTCCAGCCTGTGTTGGCAGCAGTGTGTCATGGTTCTATGTTTCCCTCCAACTTCCAGCATATGAGAAAGCATTGAAGCTCCTTATACCAGGGACATCTGTGATAAGATGGCTGAAATGGAGATGGAAAATAGAAAGGCCCATAGGAGGAGGGAAGCACAAATACAACCGAGTACTTAGGATGATCCCCATAGGATTGTTAGGTTTTAAAACTATCTTGGGGTTCATTTCATGTATAATGCTATTAACTGTGCTAAGGATGCAGTTACGATTTTTTAAAATGTAATATTGCATAATTCTTATTGTCTGATGAGAAGGCACATGCCAGTTGTCAGGTGAAAGTGGAGTTTTCCAGTCACCCTGGGTCCCCACATGTTCCAAGGTCTCCAAGTGACACTCCCACACCCAGCAGGCAGGGGTTCAGCATTCATGTTTTGGCTTAGTTATATTTCTTCTCCCAACTTCTCTTCATCTTTTTCCAACTAAAAAATAAATGTGACTATCAGACAGAAGACCATGACCTGTCAGACAATCAGTAAGAGAGCACAAGTCCTAGTGTTTGCATTTTAATAGCAAGAGAAAGACCATAGGCAGAAAAACAAATAGATGAGGCTGGGCGTGGTGGGTCATGCCTTTAATCCTAGCACTCTGGGAAGCCAAGGTGGGCGGATCACCTGAGATCAGGAGTTCAAGACTAGCCCGGCTAACATGGTGAAACCCTGTCTCTACTAAGAAATACAAACATTAGCCAGGCATGGTGACAGGTACCTGTAATCCCATCTACTTGGGAGGCTGAGGCAGGAGAATCGCTTGAACCTGGGAGGTGGAGAATTGCAGTGAGTCAAGATTGCACCATTGCACTCCAGCCTGGGAGACAGAGGAAGACTGTCTCAAAAAAAAAAAGAAAAACAAATAAATGAACAAGATCACAAGGTGCTAATGAGGTCCATAAGGAAGATAAATTGAGTGATGGCATCCAGAGTAAATGGGATGACCACTCTGGTAGGTTAGCTGAGGGGGTCTCAGAGGGAGAGGAGTGATTGGGAAGAGGAGGTAGCTGAAGGACAAAGTCAGTGACCCAAAGATGAAAGTGAGTTTGGTGTCCCCTGGAGACAGAGTAAGCTTCTGTAGCTGAAGCATCGTGAACAATGACTCAAGGGAGATCATGGGGTGAGATGCAGCATGGTAAAAGGTTGTATTGCATTCTGTGTGCAATTGGAAGTCATGGAGAATTTTAAGCAAGGGACAATCATAATATTATTTAGGCTTTGGGAAAATGTAGCAAGAGTGCAGGGGTCCCCGGTAAGAATGATACCCCCTTATGCTAAGAGGTTAGCCATGGAAGCAATGAGAAGCAAACCCAGGGGCTAACGTGAAAGTAGAGCCGATAAGACTTGGCAATGGATTGGATATGCATGAACATTAGGAACAGAGATGCATCCAGACTTTTTGGCCCCACAACTGGAACAATTATGATGCCATTAATTGAGATGACAAATACAAGGGGAACATCAGGTTATTTCAGATGAAAAAGTAATGCTTTTCTGGTGGACATCTTCTAATCCGTACTTAAGTGCCACTAGGACGTAGACGGCTGGATCTGCACGTCTAGAACTCATGGGACAGGTCCAAGATGGAGGCACGAATGTGAACATCATCAGGTTGTAGATGATATTTGAAGCAGTGGCACTGGATAAAATGGTCAAGAAGGGAACAATCCAAGGAGGGAGGCCTGGGCAGCTGGGGCCTTTCAGCATTTAGATCTGCTAGAGAAATTGCATCCTAGAGCTCCAGTATCCAACCAGCGAAAGCCTATGCTTCTGTCACTCATGAAAAGCACTAATTTGGATAAGTTAGCCTCAGTCTTGCTGGTTAGTGCTACGTCTGATAACTGGGTTTCCTACTGAGATTTGTTGTACACCAGCAATTGATTGGTTGATTGGTTGGTTTCTAAGAAATAAGAATCATATATAAGTACTTGAAAGTGATTTCCTGTGCTGTTTTTCATGTGTTTCTGTGGGGAAAAAGGCCTATTTTTCCAGGTATGTTGTTGTTGTCGATTTCTTATCAGCCTTTATTGTCCTAAGACTTAAGGGTGACTGTCTCTTTTATTATCTAAGCCAGGGACCCAGGAATGGTTTCAGTCTGACTTTAACCTGGTGTAATGTGTTGATAAAGATGCCTTCTTCAAGATATGGCTAGAACTGTTGAATGCGTCAATTTCAGGAAGTTGTTTATAAAAATCAAAGGATCAATCAAATTGAGCAAACTCTATTTTCTTAACCACGTGGTCCCACGTGTTGCAGGTTCAAAGCCAGGCTTGGATTGCCGTAGCAGTAGTATAGCATATTTTAAGAAAGTCCCAAGGCTTTGGTGATACATTAAGCCCAAACTACTTTGGCTTAACTGTGTGTCTCACTCACTTTCAGAAAGACCCCATTGGAGTTTTCACTTATAAATTCCAGAGCCAAACAACTGACGTTGCTGAAAGTGATTGCTTTATCTAATCCCCTATGCAGAACTCCATTCACTCTTGATTCAACATTGATAGAGCTCTTGAATAATACATTACTGTATGGAATGAAACTTGGAGCTCAATTGCTTTCTCAAAAAAATCTTTCCTTTCCGTAGGCTAAATCCATATCCTAATATAACCTTGAAAATCAAAGCAGCAAACAAAAGTTTCTCTGGAGAATAAAAGTTGTTCTAACTTTTATTTTCACTCTCACCATAAATGTGTAAAGGCGGATCTTTCCTTGAAAGTCTATTATTGAATGTTTGATGGTGGGTTTTCCATTGATAAATTCTGACTATCTCTCTTCCATTTCTCTTTCGGGAACTGCCAGTGCCCCTTTGCTGATTTCTTCTTTTTGTCTGATGGTTTGATTTCACGTACTTACCCAAAGATATTACTTCTTAACAGGCCAATTCAGTGATGGGGATGAATATAGATTTTATATTTTTGTTCTTTCTAAAGCATTTTCTAATATTTGTCTGATACCAAAGTCCATTTTCACATGGTTATAAGTTACTGATGGTAACTCTGATACTGGTCCCCAGCAGGCCACTGTTTGAAATCAGATCTGATAATAGCAGGCTGTAAATCTTAAAACTCCAGGCAGCAATCCTGATGCTTCCAGCATCCAGAGTTTAGAGACTATACCAACAATCCAAAGATGAACTGAGTTTACACTTTGATTCACATTCAGGATTAAGCTCTTTTTCTCCACATGGGTAATGAATTATTTGTTAGCTAAATGTTACTGTTTAAGATAAAAGAGGAAATATGTTCTACCTCATTAGCATTGCAACATTCTTCTTGAAACATGTTTTTGACAATTAATAACCTTTTTTTCTCAATATAGGATGTACCGATGGGTCAGCATAATTTTCAAAATCGCACCTTAAGGTATGATATCACTTTGACTATCTGATTTTTAAAAGCTTATTGCTCTTTATTCATTTCTCAGAGTAATTATCATCAATTATGGTAATTTCAAAGGCTACTTCTTCTGAAAGAGCAGCTCCCTGTGAAAAGCCCTATTAAATTGCTTTCAGCTTCTAAAAATAGAATCACTGGGGTCTTACTGTGAGAATTAAGAGCGGAAGAAGGAAAACACCACCTGGTACTCATTTTAGAATGTTAAACTCTTTTCCTAAAGTGGCTCTTGTTAATATTAATGTGTGGTAAAAAATTGAATTGTCTTAAAAATGGGTATGTTGCTTAAAATTATACTTTTCTGCCTATAATCCCAGCACTTTGGGAGGCTAAGGTGGGTGGATCACTTTAGGTCAGGAGTTTGAGACCACCCTAGCCAACATGGCAAAACCTGGTCTCTGCTAAAAATACAAACTAAATAGCCAGGTATGATGGCATGTGCCTGTAATCGCAGCTACTAGGGAGGCTGAAGCATGAGAATCACTTGAACTCAGGAGGCGGAGTTTGCAGTGAGCCAAGATCGCACCACTGTACCCTAGCCTGGGCAACAGAGTAAAACTGTGTCTCAAGAAAAAAGAAAACAAAAAAATTACACTTTTCTGTTGAATTCTGAAGATAAAAGCAAGATAATTCCAGCGTGTCTCTATTGAAATAAAGGGATACCCACTCTGCTCAAGAAGAGAAAAAAGCTTCCCACAAATGTCTCCACATTCCCCGTCACTAGCCACTGTCAAATCCCCTCCACCAAGCCCCTTTTTGCCCCATGCTCTTCTATCTTTTGGGCTCAGAGTTTTACTTTAATATTAGTGTGAGAAGTAATCAAATCAACATACAGATAACCAATGTAAGGCATAGTCCCAAACGCTAAGCCAGCCTTTCTTTCTCCACAGAGAGGTCAGTTTATTGGAGCCACTGATAGATTTATAGAAGCTAAGGAAAAACATGAGATCTGAACTATTTTCTATAGAAAATGAATTGTATCCAAGTAAAAATGAAACACAGGTTGTCACCTGCTGAAACAAGGCAACCACGCACATTAGCCTAGTATCCTTCTAAGTGACTGTTGGGATGAACTCTAATTTGGACGTTGTGCAAAATTTGACATTTTAACATTGAGATATAACATTCATAGTCTTTATGTTATGAAGATAATCTTGTTCTTGAGCTTTTGAAGAATTATATTTAAGTGGCATATACTATAATAAAGAGAACTTATATAGGAGAGCCTGTACAATACCCAGAGAAAGCGCAATGCCTGTAGCCAATAGCATACTAGTACATCTGTGAGCAGCTGACCACAGAAATTCCATGGACTTCCTTTCACTTTCTATCCACAATCTCTTCTGTTATCTGCCTCTCCCTCCCAGAATTCTGCTTTAAGGGTCTATTTATTGAAATTACAATGAGAAAACTAGTGTCATGGAACCCCAGGATTGTGTTGGGCAGTGTCATCCGTGATGAGTGCTGTCTGGAAGACAATGATAAGAAGCTGTCGTTTTTATTTGTGCTAGGCTATAGAAACTCTAATTTGGTCTCTATAGCATTACTGCAAGGTAGACTATGTTGCCATTATCATTTTAAAAGGGAAGAAACTGAGGCACAAATGATTAGGAGAATGCCAGAGTCACATGGCTGGTGGAGATGAAGCCAGCATTTGTGCCCAGGCTCTGTGACTCCAGAGCAGATATTCCAAACTGCTCATCAGGCTTGCCTGCTTTACTAAGGGCCTCTTCCATATTTATTCCATTTGTCTCTGTAGTTGTTGATCTTTGGTGGCCTTAAGCTCTCCTGAAGAGAACCCCAATTCTGAGTCAGACTTACTCCAGGCTGCCTGGGCACTTCCAGGCTTTGTAACATGTTCTGCCTTATGATACCTGTCTGAGCCTCCAGCCTGGCCCACACACTCTTGGCATGTGTCCCTTCCCATGCCTGTGTGGTGGTGGGATTAATCTGGGGAAGGAGCTGGGGAGACAGAATGGAGACGCGTTGGACACAGGGACTGGAGTCCTAGAGCAGTGAGAAGGCCAGTGGTGGATCCCAGGGCAAGGTGCTAGGACGGGAAGATGAGAGATGCTGGAAGTCAGAGGGAGAGAGTCCTGGAGGCGAATCAAGACTCCTGGTGGGGAGATCATCAGCCCCAGGGGCCTTATCATCTCTCCCATTTTAGCAGAGGGTGCAAAACTGCAGAGACAAGAAAAGTGTCTGTATGTCAAGAATTATTGTCCAGATAATTCATGGACTCAAATAATGCACAAAGCATGCATTTATTGGCTACTATGTGTGTCACATTACAGCACTGAGCTTTCTGCAGGAATCATCTAAGCAAATCCTAAAACAGGTTAACAAAGGCAATACCTTGTTAGCACTGGACAAAAATATCGAAGAATTGCATTTTCCTGTAAGCCTCAATGTACTTACACTGCTCCTTCTTAGACTTTGCAGAAGAGAAAGCCATTTAATTGAAGTCAAGAAACTCAAGTCTAGATGTGGGACTGATGAAAGTTAAATGAAGGTTCTAAGGTCCTACAGGTCTCAGCTATAAATGAGAATGTGCAAGCCATAT
The DNA here is from genome assembly GCA_004027715.1 of Plecturocebus donacophilus. NCBI lineage: Eukaryota > Metazoa > Chordata > Mammalia > Primates > Pitheciidae > Plecturocebus > Plecturocebus donacophilus. The sequence continues at coordinate 14,771 of PVKP010020808.1, forward strand.
TAGTTGGTGGGTAAAAGGTTCCTTGCTTTTTTTTTTTTTTTGAGGAATATAAAAATTGATTTGCCTTTTTCAAACAACTTGGAATTTGATACTAAAACCTCTTAATTCAGTTGGCTCAGTATCTGTGGGCAGATCACTTAATACAATTCATTTTATTTTTTTAACCATGACTGCTCTCAGCCTGTCTGAAGAAGACAGGACCTGAAGGCACAAATTCAGAAACATAAGATGATAGAATTGAAAAACTCATCCATCCCATTAATGATAATTCTGTGAGATTTAATTACAGATAAATGTGACATTGCATAATTAATGCTATTCTTATCTATATGTAGAGGCAATTCCAACTCAGAAAAGTGTGATTTTTTATTCCAGATTAGATTTATTTGTAATCTAAGCAACCATAACACACAGAATTCATTCCTAAACCAAGATACAGGCATAGCCTTGTTCAGGTCAGCAGGCTGTGCTTTTAATCTTTGCAGTGAATGTTTAACTTCTAAGAATAGGTACTGTTCTGGTTTTCTCCTGACGTCATTCTCATGCAAATTGTCAAATAACCTTGAAAATCTCTTACTATTTGGCACAATTTATTCAGAAAGCATCTTATATTATGGCTAAAGATTATTTGCTTCTAAAACTAAGTGAGATGATCCACAAACAAAAGTGGATTTTCTATGAATAGTGCTTTGAAAACTGAGGAGCATTTAAATACATACAATCAAGCTTTGGTATACCTAAATTAAGACCGTAGTTCTGCAAATTCTTGAAAATTGACCAAGAAAAACACAAAAAAGGAATGACTATTTTGTCAACCAAGCCACATTTTTACAGGGAAATTTCTAGAACCAATAAATTCTATTATAAAATAAAGTTTATAAAGGCAGCACATTAAAGTTGATACATCTCTTAGGAGAGAAAGTTCTTTTATCTCAAACACCAAGTATGTGTCTTTCAGTGTTGCCTTGTAAATGCCTAGTAAATTTAACTGTGGGTGAATAAGGCAATATTTTTACTATCCCAAAAATTTCAGTTATTCACTCAATCCAAAGAGAGGCTGGATGTTAATAGAGAAAAGCCTGCTCATAGACTATCATTTCTTTTTTTACTTGATTGTCAGAATTAAACAGGGCTTTTGACATCATAGAAAAATTTACTGACACAGAAAGACAGATTTGGCATGTTCTCACTCATACGTGGGAGCCAAAGAAGTTGAACTCATGGTGGTAGAGAGTAGAATGATAGACACTCTCATGGTGGTAGAGAGTAGAATGATAGACACCAGAGTAGAATGATAGACACCAGGAAAAGTGTGTGAACGGAAGATGGGTAGGTAAAGAGACGTTGGTCAGTGGGCCCAACCTTTAGTTGGATAAAAGAAATAAGTTCCAATGTTTTATAGCAGAGTAGGGTGACTGTAGTTAGCAACAATGTACTGTGTAATTCCAAGTAATCAGAAGAAAGAATTTGAAATGTTCCTAACACAGAGAAATGATAAATACTCAAGATGATGGATTCCCCAAACACCCTAATTAATCATTGCCCATGTATGCAACGAAGTATCATCTGTACCTCATAAGGATGTAAAATATTATGTAGCTCTAAAAGACAGGCTTAGTATTTATTTTACTAATAATATTCATACCTATAATATTTCCTTTTTTATATAGAACCAAGTCACAAAAGAAAAGATTTGAAGAAGAATTGAATGAAAGGATGATTCGAGCAATTGATGGAATCAACGCACAAAAGTGGGTACATTTTCATATTAAATTATTATTCATCTTTTATTTCAAACTGTATTATTTAAAAATAATGTCATAGGTTCCAAATGTGTTTTATGATAGGCTCTGCAGTAGTTAGCATGACAAAGCCAAGTTCCTGAGACAAATCATTCATTTCACTTCAATTGTCCCTCAGAAGAGCTTTTGTTAAAAGTATTTCTTACATCTTTTTAAAAATATTTAACTCTTCCTAGAAAATATTCCCAAGTCAGTTGTTGATAAATAACCTGAGGTATAATTGGAGAGAGAAACATTATAGCATTATGTGTTCAACAAGTAATATTTTAAAAAGGTAGATTCTATATGGGGAAAATCTTCAAATTTTAGCATGTGGTACTATCCATCTAAAATGCATCTGTTCTTATTACAAAACTATGTTGAGATACCTGTGTTCTAAATCCTGGAAGAGAATTAGCATTGGCAAGCAATGAGAGTAAGACTGATTTCGGGGCCACAAAATGTCATTCAGCCTCTGAAGACAAGAATTGCTGTTACGGTTTTAAATGGTCCAGAGTTGTGGGAGGGAAACAGTTTAAAAAAGATGATGACTTTCTCTGCCTGGACAGAATGATTGTGTTCATCAGCCTTCGTGTTCTCCCTGAGTATTTGTGTCATAACTGAACCCACGGAGAGCAGAAAGCACATGGCTCAGTATGGTGCCTGGTGCACGTCAGACACTCCATTCATGTTTGTTGAGTTGAACTGTAGTGAAAACATCAGGAGGTCCAAATGAAAAGCATTCACAGAAAAGCTTCCATCCTTATGGAAACCCATTCAATTTTTTATCATGAAAGCTGACTTGTGAAAAGTGTAAATGATTTTCACCTAGAGCTCTTTGTCTCCAAAATTAAGTTACAGGGCCTCAAATAGTACATGGCTTTGTGAAATGCATGCCTGTTTTAGATTGTTCCTTGTAGATATTTATTATAGAATATTTACAGTGCTTATGAAAGAATGCATGAGTGTGTTAAGTATGTCTGTGATGGGTGTGTGCCTTTGTGTCTGAGTGCAAGTGCATATTATCTAAGCAATAAAGCATCTTGGTCAGGCAAGAGTTACCATTCAGATGTACTGAAACACAATTATTACCTGTCTAGAGCCCCTTCATGTACTACAAGTAGGCAAAGCTCCCTTCCTGTCCCAGAGTGCCCAAGGCCCCCCACCTGGACCAATGCTCTGCTTTGCCTGATGCTAGGGTCAGTGCAAAAAACAACCTCACCTCTGCCTCAAGCCATCACACACTGAGAAATAGATAACTTCCTGGAATCTAACAGCAGCTAAAACTAGGGAGGGACCTGGTTTCATAAAATATAGGTGGAAAAATACATTCATTCAACCAGTGGAAATAGCAGCTGATATTCTGTGACTCACCAGAATAAGACACAAGATCAGAAGAAAGAGGGAATCTTGTTCTTTGACAAAAGTTAGCAAATGATAATAATAATAATAGTCATATTTTAAAAACTAATTCCTAAAGTCAACCTCAGCATGTGTTCATGGAGGACACCTACCTTTTTAAACTATTTTTGTATCCACCTACCAAACAAATTATCCAAGAGTGCCACCATTGGATTTGCTTTATTGTTGTTAAAGCTGCTTTTAGATTGTGTGTTTGCTTTGTGTCATTTAGTATTCAAATACATGCTGAGTTAACACCTTATGTTTTAATACAGTTTTATTCCAAAGTGATGCTTAGTGCTGGTGTAACTGCTTATGTTGTAATTTTCCCAACATGTTTCAGAAATCAAATCGAGAAAAGCATGCTATACTCAAAAAATAAAAGGGAAATTTTTCAAATGGAAGCTCTTATGCATATATTTTTAATTAACTCAGTCACACATTGTTCTACCTTCCTCATTAACTCTTCTTGTTCTCTGATATGAAGTTCTTCTGATCTTTGAATTTTCACTTGAGAACTCAACTGGGGCTCTGGGCTCGATGTACCATTCATTTCTGCTATTGGCATAAAACAGTGATTTCTATGCAGATTTTTGCTTATTCATTCACTGATGGATTGAACACATGTTTGTTAAGAGATGACTGAGGTCAGCATCTGCTCAGCCTTCCCCCAGTGCGTGCCATGGTGGTGGGGAGCTCTCTGGTGTCTTGTATTAGAAGGACTCCAAGGACACTAATCCTATCAGATCAGAGCCCTACTCTTAAGAGCTCATTTAACATTCATTTCATTCTTAGAGGGTCCATCTCCAAATACAGCCACACTAGGAGTTAGGGCTTCAACAGATGAACTTCAGTGGGGGACACAAACTTGCGGTTCATAACCACCATGGCATGTGTTTACTTATGCAACAATCCTGTGAGATCTGCACATGTACCCCAGAACTTAAAGTACAATAAAAAATAAATAAATAAGAAAATGGTCTTCTCACATAGTATCGACTTTGTGGCAAGAACTTGCTTTCTCATATTCTTGAATATTTCTGGGTGCAGATGTGGGTGTACCCACGCCCCTCTAGTCAACATAGTATTCAGAATTTCCTTTCTTTTCCTTAACCTCTTGATAAAACAAAACAAAACAAAAATCTTCATATAAATAGAGAATCACTTATTGTGATAACCCAGGATGAAGCTGACTTTCTTCATGCCATAGACTACTGGGGTCATGAAAAGTCAGGAGGCTGTAAATCGAGCACACACACACATTCCCTCTCCCTTCTCTCCTCTCCTCTCCCCTCCATAGCTCTTCTATTTCTCTGTAGTTTCAATTCCCCGCAAGTAATAGTTGACCTGATCAGTACACACAAATCTATTCCCTTCTAAATATCCAAATCACATTTATAAATCTTTCTGTTTTCTATAAGTCAAAATATTCCCAAGTAGACTGCTGATAAATAACCTGAAGTGTAATTGGAGAGAGAAAAATTACAGCATAATGCGTTCAGCAAGTAATATTTTTAAAAGCTACATTCTATATGGGAAAATCTTCAAATTTTAGCACGTGATACCATCCATCGAAAATGCATCTGATTTTATTGCAAAATTAATGTTGAGATACCTGTGTTTCAAATCAGTGGTGGGAGCGGAGGCCACCTCAGAGGATTCACAGAGGTGATTAAGTGTGTAGGAAGAATATGGTCATCTTAACTCTAAAGACAAGGTAAGGAGAATTAGGCCCATCTGTCGTTGCTGCAAGGGAGGAGCCCCAAGCCAGACCCAGTGTGCTGGAGGAAGGGAGGCGAGGGTGTCCACTGGTGGGAACTCAGTCATGACCCCAACACAGATCTAGCACTGGAGCTCACGAAGCACCACATGGGCTCTGGGGATTCAAGGCAAGCAAGCCTGATCGCGAGCCCTTTCCATCCACCTGCAGGTCACAGGCCATGGAAACGTAGACTGGGCACATGCGGGCCCTACCAGTAAAAGAGGCACTGGTTTTAATTTCACTTCCTAAATTTCACTCTCACTCCCAAGCTGACATTTTCCAGGAGCATTTTTAAATTACATTTTTTCTCAGTAAAGGAAATATTGTTTTTATTAAGTTACCAGTATACATTATTCATAGTTTGATAAAGACACAGTTCTGAAAGTGAGTATAGTTAAAATTTATCTTAAGTTGTATTTTCTGGTCCTTTTCATGTTAACCAATATTTGATTTCTCCATCTAGTCTTGTGAAACAGAATAATAGTTCTGCAGCTGGTAGAGTAATAAGAAATACCAAAAAAAGTTTATTTCCCTAAAGTTTATACCCTTGAATCAAAGAACTATGCAGCCATGAAAAAGAATGAGATCATGTCCTTTGCAAGAACACGGATGGAGCTTGAGGCTATTATCCTTAGCAAACGCAGGAACAGAAAACCAAATACCGCATGTTGTCTCTTTTAAGTGGCATGAGAGATGAGAACACATGGACATGTAGAGGGGAATGACACAATGGGGCCTGTCGGAGGGTTGAGAGTGACAGGAGGGGAAGGATCAGGAAAAATAATTAATAGACACCAGACTTAATACCTGGGTTATGAAATAACCTGTACAACAAACCTACAACATACCCCCACGACACAAATTTTACCTATTTAACAAACCTGTATTAAATAAATTTTGGCCAAGCACAGTGGCTCATGCCTGTAATTCCAGCACTTTGGGAGGTCAGGGTGGGCGGATCGCCTGAGGTCAGGAGTTCGAGACCACCCTGATCAACATGGAGAAACTCTGTTTCTACTAAAACTAAAAAATTAGCCAGGTGTGGTGGCACATGCCTGTAATCTCAGCTACTTGGGAGGCTGAGGCAAGAGAATCGCTTGAACCCAGGAAGCAGAGGTTGCAGTGAGCTGAGACCATGCCACTGCACTCCAGTCTGGGTGACAGAGTGAGACTCCATCTCAAAAAATAATAATACAGTAAAATAAAAGTTTTTTAAAAAGAGGTACTTTTATTGTTCTCACTTTTAATGGCAGTCAGTCTAGAATACATCACTGACTTCCCTGCCCCAGTTGAAAGTGCCCTGTGATAGTCTAGTTTTCTGGGATGTTCAAGCTAATCAGGGTATGTGTCTGGCAGTGAAATTCTTCCAAACTGATGAGGGGCGCCAAGCAGACCTGGGGTTTTCTTCCTCCCGTATGTGGGTCTCCTGGGTTCACTTGTCATTAGCCATATTGTTAAAGGTCAGTCTTCACTTCGAAACCCTAATCCGAAGTCAGGAGGAGGCCACACTTGCTGATTACTGATAAAGCGCAAAATTTCACTTGACATTTTCCCCTGGATCCTCAAAGGTTTTCATCTTTTATCTATCAAATATATCCCAAGAAGTCAAAATCCATGATATACGACCAATGGTTCAGAAAAGTATTATATTAAGAAATTCATATGAATTGATAATTATTTGAATAGGTATGACTTTTTTTGGATATTTATGTAAAATATAATTTTCTCTCTAATGCCCTAACATACATTGTATGTGTCTCTCTCTCCACACACACACACGTACACACACACACAGATATAAATATAAATATAGATGTAAATGTTAATATGAATCTAGTTATATAGACATATAGATATATACATATATATGAATATATATCTGGGATTGTTATATATTTTAACTCCAAAAGTATTTAGAAATGTTAAGTTCCTCAATAACTAATAACCCATACCAGCCAGTAATATATGTTGTTGTATATCCAGATATTTGGTATATCTAGATACTTTTATGCATAGATTTGTTTTTTACATGCCTGTACTCATAAATATGAGGTGTATCCCTCTATTTCACTTAATTATATTTCATAAAATCTGTGTTTATTTTATTGTCTGATGTGTGATCATGTTAGGCGTTATGTACATGGCTTGCTTGGGACACAGCTGGTATTTCTGTGTGGCTTGTGGTTATATATGACCCTGTTGTGAAAGGTTTCCTCCTTATGCTCAGTATTTACAACTACTTGCTTAAAACGGATGTTTAAAGGTCAAACAGTGATACAATGCATACTTCCATATAATTTTTATTTACTTGTCAACAACTGAGAGATGTATATGTATTTATGCATGCGGTTTTATATTTGCATCAACCTAGTCTGAACGGATTGCTTATTAAATTAGTTTTTACCAATTTTTTAAAAACTGTATTCAAGCATGACTTTAACTTTCTAGAAATGACAAAAGTGACAATGAATGTATTTTCACTAAGTGTAAAAGAGTCAAAACCTTCTTTCCCATATCTTAAAGGCATTCTGATGGTTTGGATGCTGTGTGATATGTTGCCCTCTAGAAGCTAAAAAACAATGGTGCTTCTCTAGGAACCTTCCTTAAGGAGTTGAAACCACTGTGTGGTTTCAGAAAAACATTAGGGGATCAATTTATTGATGTCTTTAATCTTTTAGATGACTTATCTCCCTTGATATTTAATTTGGATCCTTTGAGTTTCAAATGATATGACAGTTGGTATATAATATAGAATTTTCCAAGGAGGGGGGTGTGTGATTAGTGATATTATATTTTCAGATCCTGTTAACAGTATCCAGAGTCCATATCCAGTTAGTTGGCATTATATGTTTTTTTTAATGCTGTTTGGAATGATATACAATAAAGAAAGAAAAGTGCAAGTCATTTAAAAAAATAGTTGATGTGTTGGTCCTTTCTATTTCCAGGCAATGGCTCAAGTCTGAAGATATTCAGAGAATCTCACTGCTTTTCTATAACAAAGTACTAGAAAAAGAAGTAAGCTTTTTTTTCTTCAAAATCATCAATCCAGTTTTCTGAAATTTGAATGTCTTCATGAAATTGTGCTGTTTTTTATATGCGACATTTAAACTGCCTCTAGCTAGACTGGAACTCTTTCTGGCTTTTCTGGTGGTTCTTTCATGCATATATTGCTTTATTATATTTCTCATCACCAAGTTCCTATCTTTGGTCAGTCACTATTCTCAGCCCTCTCGATAGTAAATGGTTCTGCAATATGTGTGAAATATCTCAATTAAATGAAAGATATGGGAGATAATACCCGCTTTTCTCAATGTGAAATTCTCTCAGAAAGGTCTTAGCAAAACAGAATTCTTCTTGATAAATCTACAGTGTCTTTACACAATTATAATTTGAGCAAAATATGAGTTTTACATCCAGTGCCTCTTCAGGATAATTAGAACTTTTAAGCTTTATTGCATCTAAATACTTTCATATTATGACTCTTAAAATAAGAGCTATTTCAGGCACAAATAAGTAAGCAGACATTTAGTTTTTACGTGTCAATCTATATGTGGGTTTGCTAAAATGAATTAAGTAATTCTTGCAGAAAGGACAACTGTTATTTTATTCGCCTTTTATTTTTTGTTGATCTAGAGAAGAAACCAGACTTAGAAGTAATTTGCATCATCCAACTAGATAATTACAGGCCTAGTTTGAACAAAAGTTACATTAATGGTAGCATTGTCAGCTATGGTATTAAAATTATGTTGATAAAATTTAGGGCATTGTTTTATGAATATCAGATAGAAATATTAAATATGAAAATTCCTTCCAAAATCTATGAACATACGAACATCTTTGATGTTGGTGGTCAAGAGGATCTGTTGTCCACTGCTAAATAAAGGACTTTGACCATTGACCACAGATAGTTTACTAAATTGACGCTTGTTATAATGTGCTATTATTGACTATCTTATCCTTAATAACTTTAGCAAATATTAATGGCTACTTATTGCTTAACTGTTACATTATTCCTTTCCTGATGGAAGTCCATTTCTTTGTTAATACCACAAAGAAATTTCTACTCATATCTCTGTACAAAGGCCTGAAGAAGTTAAAAGATAAGAATTTAATTGAGTGCATAGAATGTATATCACATTTCAGCAACTATGCTAATATAGCTTTTTCATGAGCATGGAAATTATGCTGGCTACTAAGTCAAAAAATATACCAAAATAATTCTAGTAAACAGAGGTGATCATTTAAAAATGCAGCTTCTGTGTACATTCCCCGTGGTACATATTTGCGGATGCTGACTTTAAGGCAAATTTTAGAGAGCAGCAAGACTTAAGCTCAGTTTTTGTCCGCCTGTCCCCAGCCTATCCTTCAGGGCATCAGGTAGAGCAAAGGGCAGCAAGAGGTATCAGAAGAGAAATATCTGGATGCTCATCAGAGATCCCCCATTCAGCACTAAACCAGGGAGGCTAAAATCCAACAAATACATACCTGTCCCTATATCTTGGGAAAGTTTATGCAAATATAGCCAATGCAACCTGAAAGTATTTTCAGGAGGTCTCAATGATATTGGCACATCTCACTGATGCTAGTCAATCATTCCAGTCCATAGTTTCTTCATCCAAAATAGGGCTGACGTGAGGATTGATTAGTACAGGAAAAGCATGGCATGCAGGGCACTGTGCTGAATGCAGCAGGGGTCACCACCAGCATCATAAGTACAGCCCTGTCTGGCATTTTTATCCTGCTTAAGTCAAGTAGGGCCATCCCCAGGTAGGCAGCTAACACTGGTCAGCTTGTTCACGGCATGGGGAACCATGTGGGCCCCTGCTGATCGCACTGGATGAGAGGAAGGAGAGGGAGAACCATTGGCCAAGCTCAGAACAAGCCAACTAAGAACCAAGTCAGCAAATATTTTTGGTCTTGTAACTTCACCCATCGCCTCTCAATAGCATTAAGACAATAAAATAAAATACTAAAATAAATGAATATGTCTTGCATTTCCTTAGTAGTATTCAAAAGTAAAATAGTATATTGGAAGTCATTCCCTTTCCCTCAGTATTCATAGATGTCAGACCCTCATGGGACCTAGGGCACATCACGATTCACAGTTCACTCACTCAACCTTCTGATCAGGTGCCTCTCTCCTTCCTAGAGAGATTCAGTTACTGATAGATGGGTTTCAGAACAGCTTTGCTCATAAACCATGGTCCTTAGAAGTCACTCCTTCACGATTGATGCAGGGGAAAGGAAGCACTCACTGCTGAGATGAACAGGCTTTGTCCTTAGCTTGTGTGGGCCGCCATCTATACAATTTCTGAGTGTGGTGCATTCCCTGGGTACAGCTAGGCTGCTGGGAACTGTGTGTAGCTCTTCTCTTGGAGAACTGTTACTCATGGGTTCCTTTCTCCCCCTCAGTACCGGGCCACAGCACTGCCAGCGTTCAAGTATTACGTGACTTGTGCCTGTCTCATATTCTTCTGCATCTTCATTGTGCAGATTCTTGTGCTGCCAAAGTAAGTACTTCTGGTTTCCATTGGGATTCTCACCTGGGGCGCCTTTCCATAGGAGCCCAGTTAAGCTCAAGATGTGAAAGGATGCTAATGTTTACACAGAGGGTGATTTAACATGTCGTGGTGGAGGGGGGGTAACTGAGGACTCGGAGGGGAAGTGGCCCCCATGTGTTTTCCTTCCATAATGTTGGATTTTCAGAGTGGATATGTTGATTCAAACTTCTAGGGGTTTAAAAAAATAAATCTAACCTTCTTGTTTTGATGTTGAGATTACTCTGATGCTCAGTCTAAAAAATGTAGCCCAATAAGCTTTACCCACAAAGAGTGCAATCCCCAGATGTGGTTTCTAATAAACACATACCATTATTTTATATTGAAAGGGCACGACCTTTCACTGTAAGACACACTTTGCCCACCCATCCATTTTGTTCAGGTTCTGTGTTACATACCCCTCTCCTGTCTCTGAAATCCACTCTGCAGCCATCTTTGATTGCTATAGGTTAAGGTCCAGCCAACCTCTCCCCAGAGAGACCTGGGTTACAAATGGGAAAATCTGAGCAAACCACATTTCATGCTTTGGGGAATTCCTTCTGGTTCCACCTACTGGTGAAAACCCAATCACTGCATGATTTTTAGGTTATCTTTCTCTTGCACCTTCTCAATGAGTTCAAGACTAATCAGGTGACTTTATTCAAGAAAGCTAATTCTCGTTTTATAATCTGAAGAAAATTCTTGTCCTTATAATAACGGGATATAGAAGGAAACTTTAAGATAGATTTTTTTCTTTCTTATCATATATTTTTTTTCTTTCTTAATATATTTTGTTAAGCTCAAAGCAACTGTTTTCAGTCTGTAGAATTCAGTTGTGTGCTTGCATTTAACTCTCATGGTGCAGCCAGCCTTTGTGTTCAACTCAAACTGCTCGGATTGGGTAGCATTTCATCTCATGAACATCCTGAGCAAACTACAAAGAAGTTGTCTGTTTCTCCCCCTCTGTACTCCAAAGCGTTTTCTTTTAGGCACTAAGCCAAACAGCCAAAAACCACTTTTGGGTACAAGTGGTTTTTAATTACGTGAATGAATTGTAGAGTGGTGAAAGTTTTGTTCATGTTTGTACAATTCATTAGCAATGTGTTCCCTTATAGAAGGGATTTCCAGTAGACTTAGCCTTTCCCCATGAATTGGAGATGTAATACATCAGCCAAGGGAGCCCTTCTTCAGGACTTACAAAATCTTCAGTGAAATTTCCCAATGCTAATGTATCAGTTTTCCATTCAAACAAATGTTTACAAATTAAGCTCCTTAGTGTCAGGCCTTTACCATAGAGAGAAACAGCTATCCCAGTGCACACTGGTTTATAGACGACTGGTAGAGCAGAAAAGCATTTTGAAAGCTACATAGGTGAAACAAATACTACACAGGGAATGGGTCTTTATTGTTACTTTTACATAGATACATTAAGTTTTCTACATTTTCCTATTGGATGAGTATTTCTATATTCTCTACATTATAAATAATGCAGGGTCTGTCACCTACTGGAAGGTGTGGGGGATGGAGACAGTGACTGCAGCATTTTAAAAGATGCTTCCAAAGAAGACAAAAAGATTTCCAGGGACCAGGAAATTTTCATGGAATTTTACCCTTAAGAAACACGTCCTCGTCATGTCTTTGCTGGCTTGACTTTGATTTTCTTGTCTCTCTTCTGTGGTGTTATATCTTTATGAGGACCCATGGAAGTTCATTCTCTCAAGAGACATCACCCATTATTTTTGTGGGTGCACACAGGTTTTTCTCAGAGCTTTTCCAACCAACAATACAAAAAAGAAAAGCTCTGAGCAAAATCCACAGCCTCACCTAATGGAGCCTCCAGACCTGCACTTGCTGTAACAGCCTCAGGCTTCTTATTCTGTGATTTCTTCCTTCAGTTTTCTTTCATGTTAATATCTTTATTTTTTCTTTTTCTTTTTAAAAAAATCTTGCTATGAAATATTTCAAAGATAAGGAAAAGTACAGGTGTGATATGATAAATGCACACATGCCCACAATCCAGACTTCGTAAATATTTACCCTGTGTGCTCTTTACTGTAGATACCATTTTCTGCCCTCTAGAGATCTAGTATTTGGGTATGCTTCCTTTAAACAGTACCTGATTTTATTTTGGTTTTATTTATTCAATTTGATATCTTTTTTTAAATTATACTTTAAGTTCTGGGGTACATGTGCAGAACTTGCAGGATTATTGCATAAGTAAACACATGCCAGGGTGGTTTGATGCCTCCATCCACCCATCACCTACATCAGCATTTCTCCCAATGTTATCCCTCCCCAACCTCCCCACCACCTGCTGTCCCTCCCCTAGTCCCCCACCCCCCAACAGACCCCAGTGTGTGATGTTCCCCCCCACCGTCCATGTGTCATTGTTCAACACCCACCTATTAGTGAGAACATGCAGTGTTTGGTTTTCTGTTCTTGTGTCAGTTTGCTGAGAATGATGGTTTCCAGATTCATCCATGTCCCTGCAAAGGACATGAAATCATCCTTTTTAATGGCTGCATAGTATTCAATGGTGTATATGAGTCACATTTTCTTTATCCAGTCTATCATTGTTGGGCATTTGGGTTGGTTCCAGGTCTTTGCTATTGTAAACAGTGCCACAATGAACATATGTATGCATGTGTCTTTATAATAGAATGATTTAAAATCCTTTGGGTATATACCCAGTAATGGGATTGCTGGGTCAAATGGTATTTCTATTTCTAGATTCTTGAGGAAATCACCACACTGTCTTCCACAATGGTTGAACTAATTTACACTCCCACCAACAGAGTAAAAGCACTCCTATTTCTCCACATCCTCTCCATTATCTGTTGTCTCCAGATTTTTTAATGATCACCACTCTGTCTTGAGATGGTATCTCAACGTGGTTTTGATTTGCATTTCTCTAATGACCAGTGATGATGAACATTTTTTCATATATTTGTTGTCTGCATAAATGTCTTCTTTTGAAAAGTGTCTATTCATATCCTTTGACAACTTTTTGATGGGGTCGTTTGTTTTTTTCTTGTAAACTTACTTTAGTTCTTTGTAGATTCTGGATATTAGCCCTTTGTCAGATGGGTAGCTTGGGAAAATTTTTTCCAATTCTGTTAGTTGCCGGTTCTCTCTAATGACTGTTTCTTTTGCTGTGCAGAAGCTCTTAAGTTTAATTAGATACCATTTATCTATTTTGACTTTTGTTGCCATTGCTTTTCATGTTTTAGTCATGAAGTCCTTGCCTATGTCTATGTCCTCAATAGTGTTGCCTAGGTTTTCTTCTAGGGGTTTCATGGTGTTGAGTCTTATGTTTAAATCTTTAATCCATCTGGAGTTAATTTTTGTTTAAGGTGTAAGGAAGGGGTCCTGTTTCAGCTTTCTTCTCATGGCTAGCCAGTTTTCCTAACACATTTATTAAACAGGAAGGAAATCCTTTCCCCATTGTTTGTTTTGTCAGGTTTGTCAAAGATCAGATAGTTGTAGATGTGTGGCATTACTTCTGAGGCCTCTGTTTTGTTCCATTGGGCTATATCTCTGTTTTGATACCAGTTAATATTAATCTCTTCTAAATTCATTTTGTCATCTGTGTTTTTCTTTTATTAATTGATATGTATGGACTGACTTCTCCCATCTTATTTTGTGTTTCATTTACCTTGCTTTTCTTTGGTCCTTTTCTCTCTTTTTTCTAATTTCTAATGGATTGATCAAGTTCTTTTATTCTTTTTTTAAAGATAAAGTAAAAGCAAGTTTATTAGAAAGTAAAGGAATAAAAGAATGGCTACTCCATAGGCAGAGCAGCCTGTTTATTCTTTTGTTTCTTTTACTGATTAGGAAGTATATATTTTTTCATTAAAGATTACTATTCAAGTTCAAGAATATACATCATGTATTTTTCTTTTAATGGTTACTGTTAAAATTTCAATATAGATTCTTTATGTTAAAGAATAAAAATATGTAACTATTATTTCTAATATGTATTATAATTTATATGTTTTTAATATAATATGTATTTTGTCAATATCTTTTGGGGTAGAAGTGGTTTTTGATGACATGGATGAATTGTAGAGTGGTGAGTCTGAGATTTCAGTGCATTCCTCACCCAAATAGTATACATTGTACACAATATGTCATTGTTTATCCCTCACTGCTCTCCTACCCATCCCCCTTTCAAGTCTCTGTAGTCCGTTATATCACTCTATGTGCATTTACATACCCATAGCTCAGCTTCCATTTATAAGTGAGAACATACAGAATTTGGTTTTCCATTCCTGAGTTACTTCACTTAGAATAATGGCTTCCAGCTCCAACCAAGTTGCTGCAAAAGATATTACTCGTTTCATTTTTAGAGCAGAATAATTTTCCATGGTGCATGTATACCACATTTCATTTATCCACTCATTGGTTGATGAGTGCTTGCACTGGTGCCATGTCTTGGCAATTGTGAACTGAATTTTAACATATTTGCTTAATTCAATACATTCTAAAGTTATTCATAATCTCTCTTCAATGTAATTATTTCCTAGAATTTTAGCTCTGACAGTAATTATAGTCAATGTTTATTTATATTTGCCCACATTCTTTACCAATTAATTTCCTCACCAATGCCTTTTAAAAATTGTTTCTTCAGATTTATTTTTCTTTTGAGTGATGTATATGATTTGTTAGAGTTTTTGGAGGAGGGGTCTGTGAGTAACAATAGGTCTCTTTTTTGTTTATATGAAAAAAATTTTATCTGCTTTATTTCATATTTGTATAACTGGGCATAAAATTCTAGGTTAACTTTTATTTTCCCTCAGTGTGATGATGATATTACTCCATGGCATTGCATCTTCTATTTTTGTTAATGAAGTATTTCTGTCAGTCTCATTACATTCCTTCCTAGGGAATCTGTCTTTCCTCTTTGAGAGCTTTTAGGTATCTTCCTTGTGGGTGAGGAGGGGGCAGGATTTTCACTATATTGTTTCCATAAATATATTTGTTTTCATCTACCTAAGTGACTAGGTGTGATTCTTCAATCTGAGGATGCATATCTCTGCTCAGTCCTTGAAAATTCTCTGCCTCTATCTCCTTACACATCGCTGCTTCTCGATTATCTGTTCTTTCCTCCTGGAGTTCGCTGCATATTATGTTCTCATCTTGTGCTCCAGGTCTTGTCATTTTTCCTCACGGTTTCCTTTTTTATTTCTTTGGGCTTCATTCTGGTAAATTATTTACTCAACATTGAGTTTATAATCTTTATGATTTTTTTCACATCTAAGAAGTCTATGACATTCTTAAAACCTTTTTTGTATATATAATTTTATATTTTGTCTGTGGAGTTTATAATGTTTATGATTTAGTTTTCATATCTAAGGAGTCTATGGCATTCTTAAAACCTAACCTTTTTGTATATATAATTTTATATTTTGCCTATGGAGTTTATTTTGTTTTCTTTACTTGCAGATTTTAAGCATATTATATGGAAATATCACTTTTTTTCTTTTTTTATTTTTGAGACAGAGTTCTGCTGTGTCACCCAGGCTGCAGTGCGTTGGTGCCATCTCGGCTCACTGCAACATCCACCTCCTGGGTTCAAGTGATTCTCCTGCCTCAGCCTCCTAAGTAGCTGGGATTACAGACACCTGCCACTCCACTATGCTAATTTTTGTATCTTTAGTAGAGACGGGGTTTCACCATGTTGGCTAGGCTGGTCTCAAACTCCTGGCCTCAAGCAATGTGCCCTCCTCTGCCTCCCAAAGTGCTGGGATTACAGGTGTGAGCCACTGTGCCTGGCAGAAATATCACTTCTTTTACTGCATTCTTAATGGTTGATAAATATGTGGATTCTGCATTTAGTCTACCTGTTAAGTTTGCCCTTGTATTATCTGTAATTTTGTCTGTATGATCATCAATAGCAAGGATCAGGGTTCACGGTAGTCTTGTATGTTCTGAGTTGTAACGGCTTCACTGTGGGATAGATTTCAGTGTATCTTTGCCAAGTATCTCTGGGATTCACCAATTCAAGTCACAATATTTTATTAAATCCTTAGACTAAGGTTTCTGCACTAAGTAGGTCATGTATATTTGGGTCTACACCCACTGGCAGGGAGCAAGATTGGTGATCCCAATTTTCAAAAATGATCTTTTCTTTATGGCCCCAGTCAGATGGTTATCTTTCCTAAAAATTACCAGACTGGTGGAGAAAGTTTTTCTTCTTATTATTTCTTGGTGGGACAGCACCTCAGGGCCCTTGCCTTTATTCAAGAGCTCAGTTCTAATATCATATTAATCAAATGCCTGGGAGCATCACCTTCCTTGGGTAGACGTCCGTCTTCCACCAAGAGCAGGTATTAGCTCCAGGCCATTTAGCGTCAGCACCTCACAGTGGTCTGCATTCGAATACCTTCTGTGTATCTAGGAAACTCTCTTTCTTGCCTATTATCTCATGTATTTAAAGAAATAATTTTGTTGTACGACGCATTTTTGTTAGAATAATGGTGCTTCTTACTTCTGCTGACTTTACTTGTTTTCTTAATTATACTTTTGCTTTGTTTCCTTTGTTTAGCTTTTTTTTTGTGGTAAATTGCCTCATGTGTTTTTGAAAAAGGGAAAGAAAGAATTAAATGAGTGAGTGAGTAAATGAATGAATGAATAACTAATAATGGACAAATTTGTTACTTGGAAAGGACCAGTAAAAAGGGAGATGCTTGCTGGAAAAGGAGCCCAACGTCTTCCTCATTCAGCCTGTAACTGTTGAATCCAGCCTAATCTCAGAATATGAATAGATGTAATGAAATTGTTGGTTGACTCCACTTTTTGGAGTTGCTCTCTCACTCTGTCTAAAGGAGCCCAACGTCTTCCTTATTCAGCCTGTAACTGTTGAATCCAGCCTAATCTCAGAATTTGAATAGATGTAATGAAATTGTTGATTGACTCCACCTTTTGGAGTTGCTCTCTCACTCTGTCTGCCGTGTAGTGTATCTTTATCAGAAATGTGAGCTACCTTCAAAGATCAAAAATGATCAAGCGTGAAATGCTTTTGTTATTTTTAGTAGTTTCATTCATATTATCTGCCAAACTAAATGGATTATGTTTAACCTGTCATGAGAGAAATTGTTAAAACAAGGATAAATTTTTTTCCAGTACAGTTCAGGTAAATATGCATTTCATTAGCCCAAGAAAAATTAAAACTAATGAAGTTTTAAAAAAATTAATAAACCAAATTATAATGTTAAATATCTTGGAATTATTATTTCTACTTGGATCTCTCATATCAATTTTATTACTTATTTCAACACTCAATGCTAGAAGTGATAAAACGTGTTCAAATCCTGGGATAGGTTGTGCAGAGTGATGTAGACAAGTGTTGCTGCTGGATTAAATATAAAGGGTAGGAGAAAGTAAGTTTTGCAGGGTTTTTAATTTTTTTAAATTTTCTCCTTAACAACTGGAAAAAAATGTTGGCATTTACAGAGAGAGAATCCTGGGGCAGGAACAGGTTGGGGAGGGAGAGTGGACTCAAGGGCTCAGTTCTGGACATTAGACACAAGTGTGTGCTACACACCAGGTGCTGGAGTTTCACACAGAAGGGAATATGTGACCTATAGAAATTATAGAACCTCCCATGAACCCCCTATAGCTGCTACAGATTCTATAGAGATGGGTGGAGATACATTCTGAAAAACCCAGCACCTATGTAGTATTTAAATCCAAGGAGTGGGTATAGGAAGAGAAGACGCTGCACTTTCTGGGGAATACAGTGTGTCTGAAAATTCAAATCTTCTGTCCTTATCATTGCTGTAAAGGTAGAACTTTCCTTACTTGGCCGAAGATAATCTCTTTTTCTTTTCCACATCTCAGAACCTTCAAGTGTCCATAACATCTCAAAGCTAAAGTCTTCTCATCAGAGAAAGGCTACTGTAATGGCGATGAATATTTAAATTCCATTTCCTCTTTTCATCTTTTGATGCTTTTTTTCTTTTTTACTAAATTCCCTTTCATTTTGAAATTCTGTCATTTAAAAAGGAGGAATTTTTATTTCATGCTAACTTATAATTAAAATAAAAGTTTGCTTTCTTTGGTTCTTATCATTCTGACTGAATCCCACACAACAGACGTGAGTGGAGAGCTGATGAGAGGCTTGCTTTGGGAAGGAAGTGAGGGAAGTGAAGTCAACCAGGAGAGCAGCCGTGAAAGTCATGACATTCAACAGAATGCCAGACAAAGACACCATGATTTACCCAGAAAGATGGCCTGTAATTAATACATTTTGTAGGCTTTTTGAGGGGAATGTATATCTCCACTGGGCTTTTTTTTTTAATCAATAAATGTCTCTCACTCCTGTCAGGACCACCTTTAAGCAATTTCACTGGGAAAAAAGCAGAAAGGAAAGAGGACCTTGTCCAGATTCAGTCTCTTCCATGTTCTATAACAATGCACTTGACTAAAGCACCAAAGTCAAAAGGACACTAACAGTAATTTTTCTTGCCCTATGACAGGGAAGAGTCAAGTTTGCTTTTCAGTAAGTACTGAATCAGTTATGCTTCAGGGTTAAAAAAAGAAGCAGCTTTGCAACTGGACTGTTAATTAAAATCGATTAAGTTACACCAACATCTTGGTATGCTTAATGGACCTGAACATGCTTTTGACAGAACAGGTAGGATAAATGTAACATTATAATTAAGAGCATTTAACCAACCATGACTTTGTCTCACAGTGTTTCTTGTTCTCTGGTGTCTTAGTTCATTTGGACTTCTCTAACAAAGGACCATAGACTATGTAGCTTAGGAGCAATAGAAATTTAGAAGCAAAGTCTAACATCAGGGTGCCAGCATGGGTGGATTTGGGTGAGGGCTCTCTTTCAGGTTGCAGACTACTGTCTTCTCTTTGTATCCTCACATGGAAGAAAGAAATAGCTAGTTCTCCAGCCAGTTCCCATAAGGGCACTAACACCACTCATGAGTTTACTACCTTCACGGCCCAATCACCTCCCAAAGGCCCCATTTCCCTAATACCATCACATTTGGGATTAGGATTTCAACAGACAGATTTTGGCGGGGGTGGGGGGGTGGGGTGGGAGCAGAAGCATTAAGCCCATAAAAACTCAGATGGAAGAGAGGTCCATCTGACCATAAATGCCAATATGCCATAGACTAGAATATTGAACAGCCACAAGTTGAGCATATCGGTGAGAGTTTAAGCCACTCTAAGTCTGAATCTCAGATTTTCACATACTTTTCTACACGCAAGACCATATCACCTACAAATAAAGATAAGTTTACTTCTTTTACAATCTGTCATCTTTTATGTTATTTTCCTACTCAATTTACCTGGTTAAAACCTCCAGTACAAGGTTAAATAGAAGTAGCCACACCATACATTCTTTCTTATTTAATCTCAGGAGAAAAGCATTCAGCCTTTCACCATTAAGTATGATGTTAGCTGTGAGCTTCTCATGGTGATTTTTCATAAAGAATAGGAAATTCCATTTTATTAATAGTTTGTTGAGTGTTTTCATTGTGAAATATTGTTGGATTTTGTCAAATACTTTTTCTGCTGCTATTGAGATGATAATGTGTTTTTTCTTTTATTCTATTAATATGATCTATTAATAAGTTGACTGATTTTCAGATGTTAAAGCAACCTTACATTTCTTGGGTAAACTCCACTTGGCCTTGACATATAAACCTTTTTACTTGTGGCTGGATTCAATTAACTAATATTTTTCTTAAGGATTTTTGTATCCATATTCATAAGAGATAGTGATTTCTACTTTTTTGTGATGTCTTTGTCTAGTATTGGTATCAGGGTGATACTGGCCTCAGAAGGAATTAAAAACTGTTCCCTTCCCTTCCATTATATGGAAGAGTTTATAAAATATGGGCATTAATTCTTCTTTCAAAGTTTTGGGGCAGGCATGGTAGTCACATCTGTAATCCCAGCACTTTGAGAAGCAGAGGCAGGTGGATTGCTTGAGCTCAGGAGTTCGAGATCAGCCTGGGCAACATGGCAAGACCCCTCCTCTACCAAAAACACAAAAATTAGCCAGGCATAGCAGCACAAGCCTGTTGGTCCCAGCTACTTGGTAAGTTTGAGCCCAGGAAGTAGAGGCTATAGTGAGCCATGATTGTGCCACTGCACTCCAGCTTTGGTGACAGAGTAAGACTCTGTCTAAAAACAAAATTAAACATTAAATGAAAAACTTGTGAGCACTTACCAGTGATGCCATCTGCACATGAATTTTTCTATGTAAGTAGATTTTTTAATTACTAAGTTAATCTCTTTACTTTTATAGGTAAGCCTATTTATATTTTTTATTTCTTCTTGAGTCAGTTTTGTGTGTCACAAGCTACTTTTAAGAATGATCATCCCTGCTTAAATGGGCATGTCATAAATACAGCAAATCAAAAACAGATAGTCAGCTGTATTAGTAACACTGCACTCCTTTATCAGCTCTTAATAGATTTTTGACATTTGAGGAAGGAGCAAAGTGGTGGTCATCAGATACTTTCAAAAAACATGTTAACAGCTCTTCTGAGATGCTCTTCACTGTGTCTAGCAGAATATTATAGAATAGGAAGAGTCACATTTTAATACCCTTATTGTTTCCAGGTCTGTTTGACCTGACTTCAGAATGTCCAGAGTCTCCATCAACTGTCTTCACAGTGGACTAATTATTCCAAAAAAAAAAAAAAGAAACATTGAAATGCATTTTAGGAAACAATTAATTACCAACACACTCAGTGACAAATTTTCCTAAATTTGTTAAAATACCTCAATCTCCAATGGCAAGAATCTCTATGAACATCAAGCAGGATAAGTATAAAAGAAACCATATGTGGCTTATCATAGTCCAACTTCTGGAAACCAAAGAAAAAAATAAAGAAAAACATTAAATGCAGCCACACACACAAAAAAAGACATTACGTATAAGGGATCAATGACAGAATAAATGGTTGCCTTCTTACCAGAAATGATGGAGGGCAAAAGACAATTGAACACCTTTGAACCACTGATAGGAACATGATCAACCCTGAATTAAACATTCAGTTCAAATATTCATTTTTAAAGTTGAGATGAAATACATTCTGCAAGATTTTTTTTTTAAAAAAAAAAAAAAAGGGAATTCGTCACCAGCAAACCTGCAAGATATGCCAATGGAAGTTCCTCAGGCTGAAGTGAAATTATGTCAGAAGGAAACATGAATCTAAGGAAGGAATGGAGAGCATTGGACATGCTTAGTGTATGAGAGAGTATAAAAGACAATATGTTTACCTTTTATTACTTTCTCTAAAAGGTAACAGGTGATCTGATGCAAAAGCAAGGACATCTACTAAGAATTCTCATGAGAATGGTATTAAATTGCTATAAATGTCATATATTTTTTGAAGTGGTATAATATTAATACTAAGTAACTAATGATAAGTTAGAAAGTGTGTATCGACTCTTGAACAATTACTAAAAATAAAAGTATTGCTAAAAAACCAAGAGAAGAAGAAAAATATTTTTAAACAATTAATTAATAAAATGACAATAATGGAAGAATAGAAAAACAAAAATAAATGAGACAAACATAAAACAGATAATAAAATGGTAGGTTTGAAATAGTAGCAACAAATATAACAACCCACACTTACAAATAAAAGCAATGGGGCAAAGAAACAATAGATAGCAAGAGGGTAAGATTAAATTCAAATATTATTAAATGGGAAAGAACTAAACACTCCAAAGTATGACCAAGCCACACACTCTCTACAAGAGATGCACTTTAAAAGCAAAGTTTAGATAGGTTGAAAATAAAAGGATGGAAAACGTATCTGATGTAAACAGCACAAGGAGAAGCTACTATACATATATTAATATTAGACAAAGTAGTTATGAAGCCAAGAAATATTAGCAGAGATAAATAAAGATAGCGAGTAATGATAAAAAGGTCAATTCACCAGGAAGCATAAAATCATAACGTGCTTATATCTAATGACAGAACTATAAAATACAGATATGAATGCACTTAACCTACAGTAGACTGTAAAAAGCATCTTATGAATACCTGACAAAACAAAAGAAAAAAATGAGACAAATTTATGTCTTAATTAGATGTTTAGTATCCCTTTTCTAGTTCTTATTATGCCAATAGGAATATATAGAAGGTCTGAACAACATTATCAGCTTTCTAGAACTAATTGTTGTTTCAAAAAACATTAAACTGAATTGAAAAATATATGTTTACTTAAAGTGTACATAGAACATTAACCTACAAAGATATAACTTATACTAGGCCATAAAAGCATCTCCATAAATTTGAAAAGACAGAAATAAATATGAAAACATAAAAAAACATATAGTCCAGTATCTAACCACACTAAAATCAAATTAAAAATCATTAACAATATAATATTTTAAAATATCCCCTAATATTTTAGTGTTAAACTATATGCTTCTGACTAACCCAGGGGTCAAATAAGAAATACAAGAGAAATGTAAAAATGTTTTAATATCAAAATATAATGTATCAAAATGTGTGGGATGTAATTAAAGCAGCAATTTAGAGGGGAATTTGTAGCTTTAAAATGCTTTAACATTAGAACAGAGGAAAGAGTTAAAAATCAGTTGTCCAAATTTCCATCTTAGGAACCAGAAAAAGATGAATAATTTAGAATCAAGCAATTAGAAAGGAATAAATACTAAAAAGAAGAAATCAACAAAATAGAAAACTATCAGTAGTGAAAATTTATAAAGCCAAAATGTGTCTCTTTGTAAAACACTTTAAAGAGTTCTAGACCACTAGCAAGACTGATCAAGAAAGAAAAACGGGGAAAAAAATCACAAAGCACCCAAACTAACATGGGAAAAAAGAGGACTCATTAAAAATTCTATAGATACTAACAGGATATATAGGAAATGCCATAAATTACTTGAGACCAAACAGATTTACAATTTAGATAAAATGAAAGACTTTTTTCGAAAGAAAATTTGCCAAAAACTGAGACATAATAGAAATTTTAACTGGGCATGTATCTATTACATTTATTGAATTTGTTTTAAAAATTCTTCCCACAAAGGAAGCTTCATACACAGATTATTTGTGTGTGAATTCTACCCAACATTTTAAGAAAAAAAGATGGAAAGAACTGGTCAAATATTAACACATTTTATATTTTTGAATGGATAAAAGTGTCTCATTCATGGAAAGAGACTAAAAGATTGAGGCTACAAACCAAAGGCCACATCTATGCCATGTACGGGAGATCTAGCTGAAATAAAAAGAGAAAGATTGGAAATACAGGATATAGAATCACTATTCCAGGAAATAGCTTATAGAATAAAAGAAATGTCAATAATATAAATTCCTGACAATAAAGAATTCAAGTGAAAGGTATTCAGCATTAAAAAATATATTTTTATTATTATTCAGGCACCAAAAATTTAACAATCATAAATATGCACTCCAGAAACTCTTTGAAATAAATAAAGCAGAAGGTCTTAAAATGTTCAAATGCATTAACAAACCTACAGTCCTAGTTGGAAATGTTAATATATTCTAACATTGACAGATCAAGTAAGCCAGCCCATTAGGGATTTGACTAACTCATAAGGCTCCTTCAATAGTTATATTTAGAGAAACACTTTGTTACCAGCATAAGAAATACATATAATTTTCAAAAATTCATAAGACACAAACATTGAACATACTTATCACATCCCAAAAGAAAAATAAATTGTCAAAGTATAATAATAGAGGCCAGAATCTCTGATAAATTCTAATGAAATTAGAAATAATAAGAACCAACCAAAAATAATATTCTTGTGGAATTTAAAATTCAGACTTCTGAGTTACTTTTAGTATTAAAAGAAAATGGAAATTGAAATTATAGGCTTTTTAGAAAAGAGTGATAATGAGTAGCTATGAATTAAAGGCTGTGGGATTTGGCAAAAGCAATAATTAGTAGAATACTTGTGTCCTTAAATGCACTTATTAGAAAATACAAAAGATTTTTCTAATAAATGGCAATCAAGATAAAATTTATAAGTTTAGATAAGGAAGAAGAAAGCAATTTTTTAAAGTTGAGTCAGAAACTAATTAACACAGAGAACAAATGGAAAGAGAAGACCTTAATAATAAACCAAGAACTTATTTCTTGAGAACATCAACAAAACATACAAGACCTCAAAAATCTGATCTAGAGAAAATAGCAGTAAGCATAAGAAATTACAAATACGGGGAGTTTTTAAATTATATGAAAATATTATATAGAATATTTTACATTTGAAAATCTACATGAAGTGGATAATTTTCTAGAAAAATTATCAAAATTGACTCAAGAAACAGAACCAATAAACATGACAGAAATGTGACATGTCTATTTCTAAAGCAGAACCTGGATCGGGAATACAGTTGGGCAAACATAAATCCCGACAGCATCATTTAATAGAGTTATAACTTTAGGCAAGTTCCTTAATCTCCCTGTGTATCAGTTTCTCTTTGGCAAAATGAAGTAATAATAGTAACTACTATTTAGAATTATTGTGAAGATAAAGTGAAATATATATGTACACAGATACCCAATACTTGGCATATAGTAGATACTCTATAGATGTTAGGATGTAGCATCACCAACACCACAATCCCCAGCATCATCCCCTTCACCATCCCCATCCCTGTCACCATCACCATCATCATCCACATCACCATCCCTATCATCATCACCATCGCCATCACCACCATCACCATCCCTGTCACCATCACCATCATCATCCACATCACCATCCCTGTCACCATCACCATCATCATCATCACCACCATCACCATGCATATCACCATCACCATCATCATCCACATCACCATCCCTATCACCCATCATCATTGCCATCACCTTCATCACCACCACCATCATCCCCATTGCCATCCCTATCATCATCACCATCACCATCACCACCATCACCAT
>PVKP010020809.1:0-40173 GCA_004027715.1 Plecturocebus donacophilus
CTCTGCGCTTTCACTGGGAGCTGCAATCCTGAGCTGCTGCTACGCGGCCATCTTGGATCTCTCTTCGCCTGGTGATGAAGTTTTTCTGTTTCTTGGTTTTCCTTTGGCGGACGCTTCTTCCCCACAGAGCCGGACCTTCCCGGGTTCGCTGTGCTTGCTGTGAAACTCTCAGTCCTCAGCGCTTTCAATTGCTGTTTTCCCTGGGGGGATGGGACCAGCCGAGCCCGACCGTCCTGTATACTCCGCACTGGGAAGCGCCGCGCTGGGGTGCCGGCAAAACAGCCACGCCGGCCAAAAGAGTCGCACTGGCTACCCGTGTGGCTCCTCTGCCGGGAATCTCCCGGTCTGTAGGCAACAAAAATTCGTCGGAAAGTGCGGCGTCCACTCGTTCTCTGCGCTTTCACTGGGAGCTACATTCCTGAGCTGTTGCTAATCGGCCATCTTGGATCTCTCCTAGTATCTATATTTTAAAATGGGAATTTGATTATGTTGTGTTTTTTTCTAAGTGCTGAACATATCTGTTGTTCTTATGGCAGGTATAGTAATAGTATTAACTAATGAAGCAGTTATTAATATCTTCAATCTCTCTAGCATTTGTAGAATTTCTGTTGTTTGTATTCATATTTTTCTCCTATTTGATATCCAGTAGCCCAGGGAAGATGGTGGCAACCCCTGGCAGACACGTACCTTTTCTGGGGGCCACGGAGAGTAGGACAGGAGGACTGAGAATCAGTGGTAGAGATGGACCTGGAATCCAGGCTTCTTCATTGTCAGTAAGGTCTGTTTTTCAATATCAGGCATCATAATTTAAGGTAGGAGACAAAAGAAAACAGAGAATTTCTTGTTGTTTTTTTAATTATAGATTTTATTTTTATTTATTTTTTATTTTCCCATAAGTTCCTTGAGGTACAGGTGGTATTTGGTTACATGAGTAAGTTCTTTAGTGATGATTTGGTCCACCCATCACCCGAGCAGTATACACTGCACCCTATTTGTAGTCTTCTATCCCTTGCCCCCTTCTCCCAATCTTCCCCCAAGTCCCCAAAGTCCACTGTATCATTCTTATGCCTTTGCATCCTCATAGCTTACCTCTCACATATCAGTGAGAACATTCAGTGTTTGGTTTTTCATTCCTGAGTTACTTCACTTAGAATAATAGTTTCCAGTCTCATCCAGATCACTCCAAATGCTGTTAATTTATTCCTTTGTATGGTTTCATAGTATTTCATCATATAAATGTATCTCATGGTTTCTTTACCCACTCATTGATTGTTGGGCGTTTGAGTTGGTTCTGTGATTTTGCAATTGTGAATTATGCTGCTATAAACACGCATGTGTAAGTATCTTGGACAGCGGAGAATTTTTTAAAGCCTCTTTGCCTATTCACAGGTGTGACTGGCTAAGCTGTTTTTTTTCTGTATAATTGTTCTTTCTAGGGTATACAGTGTGTCCTGTATGATGGTGGATTTTTTTAGCCCAACCTTTTTACCTCGCTAATTCCCACTTTACTATTACCTTAAATGCCACCCAGTCTAAATGACTTTTGCCTTTTTTTCTTAGCCACCATATATTTTCTTTAGACCAATTTTTATGCTTTGTAGTCCTGTATTTGTTTACCTGTTTGTTTACTTAATACTCATCTCCCTCACTAGACTTTAAGGTCCATAGGAGCAGAGATCATTTCTGTTATGTTATTTTGTGTGCTTGGTTTCTAGTATAATGTGTGGCATATAATAAGCAATCAGTAAATATGAATTTGAGAATGAATTAGAGAATATGTAGTATTCAGACATATGTCAAGGGGCATAGTCTCTGCTTTTGCTGATGAAGCCAACTTGAATTAACATTAAAACTCTCAGTGCTATACTTTCATCATTTAATATGGACAGAATAATAACTGCCTGCATCTACTTCACAGACATGTTTTTAGGATAAATGAGATATTCAATACTGTTTTCTGCAATATCTAGAAATTAGGCCTACATCGTAAACTAGGTATTTAGGGAACTCCCTGTTCCACACTTTGAGATGACAAGAAAACTCCTTTCTGTTATTAGAGCTCCCAAAAGGCTACCAGAGTGGCCATGCTTGAAACAACACAATAGTGACCACAGGGGTGAACAGATTCCCTGAGCCCTTCACCTTCCTGCCAGGTAATGCCAGACACTGAGGAACATATGGATCACAACCTAATGTGTGGAATTACTCTGCTATCTTCAGAAAAAGAGCAGCATGCATGTCTAATGACATGTTGATGATGGTAGTAGTACTCGCTGTGAGGCTGCTGATGTGATGATGGAACCAAAGTTGTGAGGTAAAAAGATATTTTAGAAACAAACACCTTCCAGATCCTAGCCCTATAAACAGCAGCTGGGTGTCAGGTAAATACAGCATCTGTTTGAAAGGATATGTTTGAATAAAGTTTTCTCATCATAGCCTAAGGCTTCTAAAGAGCTTGGCAGAGTATTTTTGATTGTTGAGATCATCCCCTCCCTACCTGTAGAAAAGATATGGATCTCCTACTCCTGATAAACACAAGAAAAAATATATACCACAAATATTTAGATGATGAAAATTATCTTAAATATTTAAAGAAACTGCTGAGCATAGCTTAATCATTTTATTGAGAATCCTAGATTTAAACCTTAAATGTCTGTTCTTAGGAATGAAGGAGTCAGGTTAAACTGCCTTAAAAATAAAGTGCCTCACAGTTGTATTGTAAAATATCAACTGACATTAAAGTAGTTGTGCTTAAGCACAACTTTGGCCTCTTTTGAATATTTGCATAGAAACAATAATGGTGCTATTTTTAATAGTCCAATCCTAGTTCTGAAGAAATAAACCATATTCTTTGTGCATGTGTCCTAAACAGAATCATCTAGGGAAAAAAAATGTAAACTCTGAATTCTTTATCTTAGTAAAAGAAGAACAGAACTGCATTAGATGTGGGTTCTGGTATCATTATGTTTTTTTAAAAAATGAAACAGTCTAAAGGGCCAGGTGCAGTGGCCTATAATCCCAGTACTTTGGGAGGCCGAGGTGGGTGGATTGCCTGAGGTCAGGAGTTCGAGACCATCCTGGCCAACATGGCAAAACCCTGTCCTACTAAAGATACAAAAATTAGCTGGGCATGGTGGCAGATGCTTGAACCCAGGAGGCGGAGATTGCAGTGAGCAGAGATCGCCCCATTGCACTCCAGCCCGGGCAACAAGAGCAAAACTCCGATCTCAAAAAAAAAAAGAAAAAAGAAACATTCTGTAGTAGGAGCCTGCATAGTCCAAGGTAGTGTAATACTCCTAAGAATCTCAGCCATTTCCTATATCAGAATCAGTTTTGCTGATTTGAATCAAACTGATATCTGAGTCTTCATTAGCCTTCAGGGAGCCATGATATCAAGTACAAATTTCTAAGCCCCAGCCACTGGGCCCTAGCTAGCCCATGTTGAGCCTTTATGGAAATTAGAGAAGGTGTTCTTTCTGAGTAGATGAAGCCCAAACCAGAGCACATGGTTTGTCCACAGTGAGCCAGGACTGAACTACATTCGGCCGGACTTGCCATTTTGATGGCACTTTGTGCAGTGCACACATTGAGTACCCTGTCCCCAGGTGGACTGGACCCGCATCTCTAGCCAGAGCACAAGGAACCATGTTATTGTTCAGGTTGACCTTTATGTCACAATGCTGATGCTTTTGAGTATGTGATCTGCTTAAGTCCACAGTGGTCTTCTGGCCTTTGAGCCCCAAATCCTCAGAGTTTATGGCATGATCTCACTATATGGAACAGAAAAGCATTTCATTTTATGTTGAATTTAAATAATACCTGGGAATATTTGCTGGTGATTTTTTTCCTCTTGCTGTCCTCTCTCATCTTAGACCAAGAAAGCCAAGTAGGTTAAACTACAACTGTCCTCTTTGAGTATCTGCCTAATAACTTAGAGAGACATTGATGATTCGTCACCACCTTATTCAGGCTATAATAATCCCCTATCCCCTTGGATCTCTGCAGCAACATCTTAACTGATCTTCTGTCCACTAACCTGTTCTTTCCTCCAACTCATGGAAGGCCACACTTGCTAATGGTACTTCATTGACTTTCTCCTGGGTTGAAAGAAAATCCAAGCTCTTCTACACAGCCTGCCAAATCTTGGTCAAAACCCCACAGGACTTGCCAGCCCTGCATGACCTGTCTCCCTTTCCCTTCGTCTCTGACTGTATCTCCTTCTCTCTCCCTCCTTCACTTGTTCAACTTCAGTCACACTGGCTTCTTTGCTGTTTATTCTCCCTAAAAATCTTTGCCTTCACATCTTAGATCTCGACTCGGAAGTCTTCTCAGTGACTCTTTTCCTGACTACTGTATCTGAATTTCCAGCCTTTCCTCAGATACACCATTTCAGGTCCTCTTTCTTCACTTTGTTTTCTCTTCCTCAAAAATTCTTTTCTGGCTGGGCGCAGTGGCTCATGCCTGTAATCCCAACACTTTGGGAGGCCAAGGTGGGTGGATCACAAGGTCAGGAGATTGAGACCATCCTGGCCAACATGGTGAAACGCTGTCTCTACTAAAAATACGACAGTTTGCTGGGAGTGGTGGTGTACGCCTGTAATCCAGGCTACTCGGGAGGCTGAGACAGGAGAATTGCTTGAATCTGGGAGGCAGAGGTTGCAGTGAGCTGAGATTGCAGCACTGCACTCCAGCCTGGCAACTGAGAGAGACTCTGTTTAAGAAAAAAAAAAAAAAAAAAAAGAAATATTTTCTAACATAGTTCATATTTTATTTAGTGTGTGTTTCTTCCACCAGGATTTTAGCTCCACTAGGGTAGAGGTTTGTCTGTTTTATTCACTGTTGTATCCCCGTACCAAGGACAAAGCCAAACATGCAGCATATGGTCAGTAACTATTAGTTGAGTGGAGGACTGAATGAACTTGGCTCCTGCCTGCCTCTCTACCCTTGTGTCATCAGACTTCTTCGTGTCCTATATGCCTGCATCTTTTCCATCTTTCTGCTCTCTCTAAATACGCCGGGCTTTGCCCCTCCCTCTGTGCCTTTCTACTCGCTGCTGCATCTACTTAGATGGTTCATCCTCACCTGCTTGGCTCATCTTCACAGGCTTGGCTCAGAAGTCACCTCTGCTGGAAGGTCTGCCTTGCCCCCTGCTGTGCAGGTAGAGTACCCTTTCCCAGCATGGGAGCAACCTGAATGCCTTGCTTTTATCCTTTTACATAGCTCTTCCATTAAACCACATAAGCTCCTTGAGGGTCTTATTTGGATTTGTATTCTCAGTCCATACATAGCTCAGCATAGGCATGTCCTAAATATTTATTAACTGAAGAAAGGAGGGAAAGCGGCCACTGTAGAACTGGAAGAGTATTTCAGGATTTCATTCACCCTTAGTCTACCGAGTGTACCTAACATGTTGCCATGTTTATTATAGGAGGTGCTCAGGACAGCTCTGAATGAATGAGTTGTGTGTTCCCTCTTACACATCCCCACCCCAATTAGAAATTCAAATTATTTTTATATCAACATTGTACTTTGAAGAGATCTTCTCAATTGATGGCTTCTAACTTCAGGTTGTTGGCCAGATCTGGATGTGGTCAGTTAAGGCAGATATAACTACTTTTTGATTCTAAAACCTATCAGGATGCACTGGCTGGGAAATGGATAGAGCACTTTAGTGTGTTTCCTGAGAAACAGATCAGTAGTTTTCCTTACCTGTGTGTTGATAATGAATGAGTGCTTTCTCTGTGTGCGTACTTTGTTTCTTCAAAATAGGACTTATATGAAAATGAAGTGGCTTGATCGTTCAATTACAGTTTCCTCTATGAATTTTTTGAATAAAAATGCAGTAAAGCAGAGGAGCTGTAAGTCTGTTTCATACTCTGCAGTATGGATGATCACCAGGAAACATTTTCTTAATGGTACCATAATGTTCTGAATGTTATTTATACTAATGATCAAGAATTTCATCTTAATGATGCCTGTAAAAAACTTAACCTACATGTTAAGTTGACTTAAGACACACCATTTCAGATTGCCAATAAAGATTTTAGCAGCAGTTTTCTGTGACTGACTTGTAATGATGCTTACTACCCTTCATTAATTGAGTAGACTGTGGATAGCTATAGGAGAAAAAAAAGAGGACAGGCTTTTGCCGCCCTCGAAGGATGGAGCTTTTGCTAGTTGTTTGATGCATGACGTGTATTCCTAAAAGACTGGAAAAGCATCATGTGATTTCTCAATGGACCATACATCACAGCAGGAACACCTTTACAACCTGTCAGGTAAACACATATTAAAGTTAATTCTCAGAGTGCTTTTGTTGCTTTGAAGAAGCCGTATGCAGTAGAAAATCCCTCCTGTTTTCACAACCAGGGCCAATCAGTTGAAGTGATGAATCTTTAGCAAAACAAACAAACTACATGTTTTAAGCATTTTAAACTTAAAATATAGAAATGTGCATTTATTTTGAGATTAGCCAAGGCCTTCACTTAAGTATACATGGTTATGCTCATTAGAGTTCTGACTTCTTACATATACTACAACTGTAATGTATCACTAAGATTTTCACTTCTGATTGCTTTAAAGTGAACCTGGCACTTAGACATGAATCAGTTGTCTTGAGTGTACAATCCTCCAATCCTTCAATATTTTGCAGTTGTCTTGCCCACACCATGCGAGAGCAGGATTTTTTTTTAAGAAAAAACCCAAAAAACAAAACCAAACAAACAAGAAAAACGTTATGAAGACTCCGTAAAGCACTCAACTTAGTTTTGATAGAATGAACTTTTTTTTTCAATCATATTTCATTGGTTTTTATAATTCATTAAATTATAAAATTGTATTTATAGATGAAACTGTTATGATCAGGTCTGAAAAAAAATAACTGACCCTTGGTAAATCGATTTGTAAAAGAAATAGTATGTGAGCATACTTGAGTATAGCTTATTAGTTTTGATTATTTAGTATGCTGTGAACATCAATATATTTTAAAGAAGGAAAAATGATTCTGATTAATTTGGTGGCATAAGGACACATGTAGTAGTAATTTTTTCTTTGTTTCTATATAACGTATAAAAAGATAGGATCTAAACCGCAGTGAAATAGCCCTAAGTGACTGGTAATCCACCCCTAAAGAGCAAGTGCACCTACGCACATTACAAGTGAACAAGGTATGATGCATATCTTCAGCTGCTCACTTCACTTTTTCAACTGGATAAACTTCCATCCTCTTTCATTGTAATATGACCCAAACTAAATTCACTGTCTTCTTAAGCCTTCTTCCCATTTCCCAGGGTCTCTTAGATTACTCCCATTTTCCCAGCTTTCAAGTTGTCCAATATAGTTAGAAAAAAAATATTTTGAAGGAATAATGGGCATCCTGTAGTTTTGTGTGTGTTTTTTAAATTATTTTGACCCTTACCTCTGATACTCTTAAGTTTTGTCATGATCAGATCTTGTTATTTCTGAGAAATGCATGTTCCTCTTCATTTGAATGGCCTCCCCAACATGAGACCCTTTCCACCTGTTGAGCATATCACTGCAGTAGAAGAGTGTTACTTGATTAGCAGCGTTGCCTCCAGCCATTTGTACCCTTAAAACTGTGGCCAGATCCTTTTTTCATAAATCCCAACTCTCATCACTTCACTCTCCACTCAGGATTCTCAGCTACTTTTCACTGACTGCAAGAGATAATATAAAAAATACTTGTCTTTGCCCTCAGTGCCATGGGTCCATCTCATTTCAGTTATCAGTCTCTGCTCTTTTGTACCCTGTGGGAACCCACCACAACCATGTTGTCTCTCTGTATCTCTGTCCTCGAGACTTGTGCTCCACTTCCACACCTCTGCTCATATGGAGCCATATGGTGTGTAGAATCTTAGGTCTTAATATGTCACTGTTTCAAGTCCTAAAAGTCCTTACTCAATTCTGCTTGACCCTCTTCCAAGAAGTGCTCCTACACAAACCTTTGAGCACCTAGAGTATTAGGGAATGCTCATTCTGACATGAAAGCAGCTGCACTGCATTTTATTATTATGTAGTTATGTTTATCTCTTCAACTCCAGACTAAGCCCTTTGAAAGTTGGGACACTCTCGTAAATGTTTCTCTTTTTGTAGCTGCTCTTCTTTAGGGAGTGTAGAATACTTTCAATCCAGCACAGCTGTGTGGAAGACCCGATTGAGGAATCTTAAGAATCACTAGGCCAGGGTCCCTGCCCTCTAGGTGTTCACAGTCTAATGGAAAAGAGATGTGTCCTTAAATACACACACACACAGACAAATACATACAATACATACACGTCCGATATAAACTGAGAAAACTCTAAAATTTGTATTAATAAAGGTATGTATTAGATGAAAGTTTTGGGGAAGGTGAGTGATACGGTTTGGCTGTGTCCCACCTAAATCTCAACTTGAATTGTATCTCCCAGAATTCCCATGCATTGTGGGAGGGATAGGGTAACTGAATCATGGGGGCTGGTCTTTCCTGTGCTATTGTCCTGATAGTGAGTAAGTCTCACAAGATCTGATGGGTTTATCAGGGGTTTCTGCTTTTGCTTCATTTTCTCTTGCTGCTACCATGTAAGAAGTGCCTCTCGCCTCCCACCATGATTCTGAGACCTCCTCAGCCACATGGAACTCTTAGTCCAATTAAACCTTTTTTCTTCCGTGTCTCAGGTATTACTGTCTTTATCAGCAGCACGAAGTGGACTAATACAGTGAGCTTTCACTCTAACAATGGGGAGAAAGGCCTTTGCTTTGGAGGGGCTCTTACTTGAATTACATTAAATTTGACATTTGCATTTGAGTGTTATTGGCAGAATAGAAAAGATATGCATATTGTTTTCTTGCAGAAAAAATTTTCACGGAAAGGAGAAATGGTATTGTTAACCAAGTAAGAAGTAAGGAACTTAATAACTTGACCAAGTTCACATAACTAATCAGTGGCAGATGCATGAGGGCTCTTATTCTACTGCTGGTCGTTTTGAGCAGTAAGTTCTGCCGCCTCCTCGGGTTTTGTTAACATTCTTTTTAGTCACTTGAACATACGAAATTTTTAAAGGGTAAGAAACTTTTTAGTCCCCCTTATGTAACACTCGTATCACTCAAGAATGTTTCCTTTTCAAAGTACTTCAAACCTGCCATGGAGTTAGCCTTTGGGGAGGAGAAAGGCAGGTAACATAAATATCAACTGAGAGCCTTTGAAGACGGTTGATGTGTTTTTCTCCTTAGGATGTCAAATCACATATCACCACATGTGTGCATGGAAATGAAAAATGTCAGAAACACATTTATGTAAACCATGGATCATATTTGCATATACATTTCAACTCAGCCTTCCTACCCTGAGACCAGCAATGATTGATGCTTTATATTTTGTCTTTTTAAAGATTTCTCTAGTCCTCAAATTTTGTTGCATGTTAAAACTATTATCTCATTGAAAGGTAGATTAGATAATAAATTATAGACCTATGCTGTCTAACACAGTAGCCACTAGCCACATGTGTCTATTTAAATTTAAATTTAATTAAATTAAAAATTGATTTCCTTAGTTGCAGAGCCATATTTCAAGTATTCCGTACCAAATTGAGATGCACAGTAAAGGTAAAATACCAGATTTTAAAGATTTATTATGAAAACAAAATTTAAAATATTAACAAATCTTTGTATTAGTATGTTGAACTGACAATATTTTGGATTGTTGGATTAAATAAAATAAATTATTGAAAGCGAATCTAATTTTACCTCTTTTACTTTTTTCTTATTGTTATTTAAAAGCTTAAAATTACTTCTGTGGATCACATATTTTTGTTTGACAACACTGAGAAAGGTCGTATGTTAATTTTTAATTCTGCTGTTTTAGTATACAGGCCATCTTTTAAGATTGTTTTGGTTTTGATCGAGTTTAGACTTTACTCTTTGGTCCTTCATTGGCTAGTGATAGGCAAACTGAATGATCAGGATTAAGATTGAAATATTTCATGCATGCTTGCACTACAGCGTTTCTTTTTATAGGAACTTACAGTCAATACAGTATCTAAGGCACTACTTAATCTGTCATATTTGCAGGCTAAGCCCTGAATTCGATATTTCAGTGCATGAAAAGATCTCCAGACTAAATCCATTCACTTGCTAATTAGAGAAAATTTTGTTTCCCACTAAAACATTTGACTCAGTAGTGTTTATGTAGAGATACTGTGAATATTCCTACAAATGTTGCTTAATTTATTTCTGTGAGTTCAAACTAGGTTCAGTATAATTTTTCTGTTAGTGTAAGTATAGGCCTGCTAGTGTTATGTAAACCCCATTGAGCTGTTAGTACACTTGTCACCCCTCTGATTACTTACAGAGGTCTCTAGAGCAGAAAACACACTACCTAACTTACGAGTTGTTAACATTTTATTTTTTATGTTATTTGAAATACCAAGGTATAGTAGGTTGGGGAGAAAAACCCCTTGTGAATTTGATAGAAAATTGGAAACCCAAGAAAAAGGCCATTGTTAAGGTTTTTGGCTAATCTTACTGAAATTGTTTGTAGTAACCCACACTGCAACATAAGGAAAGGGAAAATGGTGCCTTTTTGCATGCCATGGGGAATAATGTAGCTTGGCAATACAAAGATAAAGCAAAGAGCTCCAAAGATCGGGCCAAAAACAGTCGTATTGGGGTTTTTGCTGAACTGAATTGTACTGCTGCCTGAATATTTTCCAGGATTGAACCCTCTCTTCTAAACTTAAATCTTGTCCTGTTTCTCCATCTATGGTAAAATATCCATGGAAACAAAGTGGTTTCCTCATGGTTTGCTTACTGATCCTGCATTAGGAAAGACCACACAGACATTCGAGGAAGAGAAAGGATATTTCATATGGCTGCTTTCCCTATTAAGGGGGACTGAGAGAAATGTTTATTTCTGAATAGCTTACCTTCACTCCAAGAAATCGGCTTTTGGGGTTTACACAGCAGTGGACATGTTACTGGAGTCTTAAGAGTGACAAGAAATTACTGTTTCTGAAGATAGCTTGTCACTTTTTTCTCACAGGACTCGGCTGGGGTTCAGTGCTCTCTTTGGTCTCATTTGAATGGTGTTTTATAAGTCAGACAAAATAATATTCAACTATTAATATTGTTCTGCTAAAACAGTTTATAATAAAGATTTAATGTTCTCTTTTCAGTGAAGAGCGTATGCCCACTGTGCAGGACTGTAATAAAAAAGAAACAAATGAGGCAGCTCAAAGTTATAGCTCTCCATGGCTTTTAGGTCTCTCATACATTTTTATAAAACATACATCAGAACTTCTGAATTGTTAAATTGGGTTATTTTTAAATGCAATTGTATTCAACTAAGGACCTGAGAGTAATACCACTGGTCCTGTTAGGTGTCAGTGTTCAGAACTGGCCCCCAACCCTGGCCGACAGACTTACTGCTATTATTACATCCTCTCGTCTGTAGTTAGGAGAAGACGTTAGATGCCCCCAAGACTGTGCTTCCAGTTGTTCTTCAAGTAAACTGACTCAGCTCCAGGCTTACTGTCTTGCTCTTAGGCAAACAGGTAACTGAGTTACACATCTCTTTTCTCCTCTGTAAAAGGGGAATAGAAAAAGTGTCACTCCTGAGTTTCCCAGTGGATTTAAAAGGCAAAAATGAGATTAACGGTGTCTATGGCTGAGAGTGGTGGCTCACAACTGTAATTCTGGTACTTTGTGAGGCCAAGATGAGAGGATGGCATGATCCAAAAGACCAACCTGGCAACATAGTGAGATACTATCTCTATAAAAAAAAAATTAGGCATGGTGGCATGTGTCTGTAGTCCCAGCTCCTCAGGAGGCTTGCAGGAGGATTACTTGAGCCCACGAGTTTCATGCTACAGTGAGCTGCGATCCCACCATTCCATCCTGGGCAATATAGAGAAACCCTGTATCTACCAAAAAAAACTGCCTGTGAATCTCCCACATTGCTATGGTTTAATAATTTGCATCCCTGGCAGCCAGGCGGTGGCTCATGCCTGTAATTCCAGCACTTTGGGAGGCCTGGGTTGGGGGTATGACAGATCACGAGGCCAGGAGTTCAAGACCAGCCTGACCAACATGGTGATACCCCATCTCTATTAAAAATACAAAAATTAGCTGGGTCTGGTGGCAGGCATCTGTAATCCCAGCTACTTGGGAGACTGAGGCAGGAGAATTGCTTGAACCAGGACCCGGGAGGCAGAGGTTGCAGTGAGCCAAGGTCATGCCACTGCACTCCAGCCTGGGCTACAGAGCGAGACTCTGTCTCAAAATAATAATAATAACAAGAATAATAATTTACATACCTACAGAAACCCAGGAGAGCTTTAAAGAGTAGAGAGTAAACTTTAGTGCAAATATTTGAGAGCCTGATGTATTATTAAATGTTTTTGAGGAATATATGTTTGCTGAAAAGCTGAAAATTAGGGTTAATGTAAGCATCACTCATAATTTTTATGAAGAGAATCTTGCTGATGACATTGTCCAAACGTAGTACTGGGAAGATAATAACATGGCTATGCACTGGTTTGGGTGTCAGAAGATTAAGTGCAGGGTGTGCTTCAGTATTAATCCTTCCTGCCCTAACCTAAAAATTTAGCCAAATCAAGAAGGAACATCCAGTCCCACAGAACCTGGAATGATATTACTATTCTGATTTCAAGAAGTATAGGTGCTATCCTAACACTTAGAAATGACCAGAATTTAACACTCAGGTCTTCATCTTCCTCTGACCTCTTCCTCTCTGACTAAAACAGGAGTGACAGAGGCCAGGATCATCAGAGGCAGATGGATCCCTATGGCAGGTTGTTTTGACTCTACTAAGTTCTTTGCATTAAAGCAACATTCCTAAAACACATTAGCCTCCCAGCACAGGAGTGGAAACACAAAAAGCAGGAAGCCTGCTGGAGCCTTTAGGGAAATCTTGAGTGCTTTGGGGTGATTTATTTTCAGAGGATTCAAACTAGATCAGCTCAAGAGAAGATGGGAACATTGAAGATGGTGGGGAAGCAAAGTAACTGACTTTCTTTCCCTCTCTATAAATGGTCTCCTGGAAAGCCATCACAAGTAAATATTTTATTCTACAGTACCTTGGGGGTATGAGTGGGGGATTGAGAGGGATTGTGGACTGCCTGGAACATGCTTTTTTCTTTCTGTCTTTTCTTTTTGAGACAGGGTCTCACTCTGTTGCTCAGGCTAGAATGCAGTGGTGTGATAATAGCTTACTGCAGTCTCACCCTCCTGGGCTCAAGCAATCATCCCACCTCAACCTCCCAAGCAACTGAAACTACAGGCATGCACCACCACGCTTGTCTGTTTCTAAAAATCTTTTTGTAGAGATGGGGGTCTCACTATGTTGCCCAGGCTAGAAGGTGCTTTTTAATTTTAATTTTTTGGTAAGCCCCAGCAACGTGAAATGAACCCAGTGGGTTGTAGGACCAGCCCTGACAGACCCTATATGATGGCTTGACTGGGTTAATGCAAAGTTGGTCTCTTATTAAATTAAGCAGAAATTCCAGAAGACTGTGGCTGTGTGATGGATTTGGCTTCTAAAACCAGAATGACCCACAAAACAGGTTTTTGAGTAACAGATACTTAATGAACATCCGTGACCCAAGTTTACAAAAATGCAAACTGGGCTAGAAGAGACTTAATCAGAGCAGGAGGAAAGCCCAAGTTAGTGGGAGATGAGTGAAGTCTCTTGTACCCAATTGTGAATGGGCTTCTTTTTTCAATTCAGAACAATTGTGTTGGATGATTATGAGGAATGATCATTTAGACCAAAGCTGAACTCCCTTTTGTTCACTCAGTGAAAACTACATTGTTGGGCAGGTTCAGAGGAAAAAAATAGAAATAATTGTGTGTGTGTGTGTGTGTGTGTGTGTGTGTGTGTGTGTGTGTTGTTGGAGGCATTTTTCCAGAAGCACAGGAGTGGTGCGTTCTTCTGTTAAGGGCATATGAAACCACTGCAGTCCTCTTTTTGTACAGTGGTTGTAATTATAACCACAGGGATACTGTGTTCTCAAACAAACATTCAAGCTCCCTGATACCAGGTTGCCTGAAGCCAAGCTTCACATATGGATGTGTATAACAATGCCTCTTAGTAATCTACCCCATCACTTGTCATTGGTCTTCCCCTCTGACAGTGGAAATGTCTTTATAGTCTGTGCCTGGCATATTGCTTTTGTTCATCTTAGGTTCATTATGTCTGTTTTAAACAATGAGAACATATAAGTCTTGGCCCAGTGCAATGCAGCATCTGAAACTTAAGAGCTTGATAGGGTATGCACATAAACGCTGTCCTTCAGAAATTTGTTGATGATGCTATTGCATACCGTTGGAACAGTTGGAAAAAGGAAAATTAGATCCACTTGCATGCCAGCCAGCTCTGTTTTTAACACATGATTATTTTATTGGGGTGTACATTAATTAATTCTGAAATAAGATCCTGTGTGACATTCAAAGTTGTTTTGAGTAGCTCAGAGTTTAAATATTTTAGTTTTACAACTCTGTTATGCTGGCAGCCAACAATGGTGTCTCAGTGAAGTCAGCATATGAGCCCTGCTTGTGATGACATCTGGAAAGCTTGTTTTATCTATAAGCACAGTTGTAGACAAATGAAAGCAGACAGATGTAAGGCTAGGGTGGCATCTTTGCCTCGAGCACTCTCTGGCTGTACATTTTCCAGTGTGTCAAAAACAAGGAGCTTTATTTTGGGGGTGGAATAAAAATATTCTGTCACATCCCTACACCAGCTACTATGCTGCCTTTTCTGAGCTATGAGGTATAAACGGCATAGATTGTTCAAAACATAATGAGAGAGAGAGAGAGTTAGTAGTCAGTCAGCAGGAGGAAGTTAGTAGTCAGATGGAGGTGCCTGGGCTTGGAGAGGACATGACACCCCAGAAAAAGCCTTGGGGTAATTTTAAGAAGTTAATCACAACCACTTTCTCCTGGGAGAGCCAGAAATAATAGAGGAGTTGGCAGGTGATTTGGAGTTCTGAGTAGATTTTTCTTTTGCCATTATCTTTATCAGCCAGGATTTATTAACCACGGTGTATAGAAAAGTCTACAAAGTAGTCCAAGTGAATGAAGCAAAGAAAAGCTTTAGGACAAGATCATGCTTGAAGATGAGTGCTTAAAAGTCTGAAAGTCTGTGACATCTTCTGTCAGTGACTCTCGAGTCCTTTTGGTCAGGGACAGTTCTTTAGAAAATTTTATACAGGGGCACCTTGCCTTTTATCCTATTCCCTTTCTATTACTGTAGAAATAAGTATCCCTCAAAATAATTACACATATGCATGTGTATTTGCTTGGATTTTAGTTAAACAGATGCTTTCCAGATTTCATGATCCTGCAATAGCAATAGAATTAGCTGTGTGGGGTACAAAATTAATATTTTGACCTCTGGAGATTTATGGCTTCTTCCTATTTCATGGTGTTTACTGTATATACCATTCTGTATACCATGTAATCATTGCTAATTATTGCTAAATATGTTTTACCAAAATTTTGGGAAACCTGGGTATGATCTTGTTTAGCATCTGTTTAAGGACTGGATTACCCACTTGCAGCCAAAACCACAGAGCTTTATAGTATTAGAATCTTGTGTCTTGAAGAAACCGTTCAGATACATGTAATTTGAGAGCAATGAAATAATGGAAATGAAAGGAAGGGACTAGTATATAAGGAAATGAAATATGGTCAGTTGCTTCTATCAGGACAGAAGTCTCTTGGTTTCAGCAGTATCCTTTTCAGTGGCACAAAGTGGTAGAGAATATACTCTCTTTTTTTTTTTTATAGCAATAAAGTTGCATTATGGTATTAACAGGGGAAAACACAGTTGTTCATTTCCTGTCCCATTCCCATCACACTATCATCAATCCTTTCAGAGTGCATAGTGTTGAGATCCACTGAGCCCTGGTAAGTGCCTTTATGTGTACAAAATGGCACTTTTTGTTTTACATGCTGTTAGATATGGTGGAGAAAATACATGTGTAATCGAAAATGGACAGCAAATTGCCATTTGTACCTGCAAAGACTAAATGGTCCAGACAGATGGATAGTTGAGGTGTTAGTCACACCTGAGTGGACTGATGGGCTGGCCAAGGAAAGCCCCGGACCTTTGCATGGCTTTTCACTTAAAGCTATCTGAGGGGTTCAGCGACTCTTTCTAAGACCCCAGTCTGGTCCAGAGAGTCCTGGAGTCTGAAGTTTGTAAGGATACAGAGGTTGATTCTTCTGAATTTGTTCATTTAAATTAGAAACACAGAGGGAAGGAAATCTTTTCTTGTGATCCCAGTTATTCCTGATAGAGAAGAAGTAGCAGATATTGTAAATTATCTGCAGGCTGTGGGGTTTGGCAGTAAGAAAGACTGTATGTCTCTTCATCCTTCTATGAGTGTAAAGAAACGAGAGTCTTAGAATCAGTGTCTGCAATCCCCTTTATCAGTGCTAACTTACAATTTAAACTGTCAGAATAGACTTTAATTCCTTCTTTTGTTGTTTAATATAAGAAGATAGGGTTTGTTTTTTTTGTTTGTTTTTTTGTTTTTTTGCCTATTAGTTTGAGTTTCTATAGCTGAATATTTATAGTATTTTTTAAAGGTTTTTAAAGGTTTCCCAACACCATTGGGTTGATACAATGGGGTATAATAGCCAGCAGAGACCTACTGGTCTCTGATACCTAGTTGATCACTGATACCTAGTTGATTTATTTATAAATTAAGTTATTCTGCTAAATCTGCTGTAGTACTATTTAGTCATCTTGATTCAATCACAAGTATCCTTTATAATGCAATCTGCTGGAAGACTATGTTTGGCCAAGATTAAAATTGTTCTTTTGGAAACATTAAAGCAAAATTATGGATCTATAATTTCCCCCATGATGTCAGTGAACATTAGTTATTATTGACATGTATTGATCTTCTATTGTTATTGTTAATATTGTTATTACTGACAACAGTTTTTAGTGTCTAGCATGTGCTACATACAGTGCTAAGGTTTTAATAATGTGTTTGTAACTAACATTTATTGAGTGCTTATTCTATTACACATTCTTTGGAACTCAGATTATCCAGTATAATTCACATAATGATCCCTGTGAAGTTGGTACTGATATCATAGTATTACCCTCATTTTGTCTACAAGGATGTAGGTTCAGAGAAATTAATTAACTTGTCTAAGATTGTACATATTATTTGCATATTGGACTGTCTGTGTTTATGTATATAGGCATTAATTTCATTCTCAGTGTAGATATATACTTTCTGTTCCAAATATATTACAACCACAATATACCTTGTACATGTAATTTTTACTCAGAAACTAACAACCTGTTGGCTTTAAAAATTATTCGTTGAAACTGAACATTGCTTCAGTGTCTGAAATGAAAATACCCAGTTCCTAAATTTGCAGTAACATCAGCGATGGGATGGTAGTGACTTAACAAGTTGGATGTTCATCAGGCACGGGGTTGTTTGTGTTTGCTAGAGAGGCTGTGCAGTGTATTGAGATTGAAAAGACTGCAGTCCCAGGCTGCCAGAGTTTGAATCCCACCTCTACGACTTGTGAGGTCTTTGACTCTTCATGTCCCATGTTTCTTATTTTTAAAATGGAGGTGATAATAATAAAAGTACCTATTTAATGAAGATGTTACATGTATTGAATGAGCTAAAATATGCAATGTATTTCTTAGAATGGTACCTGCCACATATTAAATATCGAATATCATAATAGCTGCTATACTTACTTTATGATAATAACTTAAGCTGATTCATGGGGGACCACAAGCAGCTTACAAATAATTTTCAAGATTTTAGAAACATTTGGCAACTGTCAAAGGTAAGTATTCTTCCAAAGGTTAAGCTGTTACAGGTAACATTTTACTATCTTTGTGCTGAGTTGTTAAAATAAACAGATAAATAATCTAGCAGATATTTTACCCAGTGTGCATAAAGAAAGAAGTTAGATCTTAAATGCAAGCAAAATTATATTAGCCTAAATTAAGCACTTGAAAAGTTTATTTCTGTACTTTAAAAATAAGTGCTGGTGGGGCACGGTGTCTTACCTCTGTAATCCCAGCACTTTGGGAGGCCAAGGCAGGTAGATCATGAGGTCTGGAGATGGAGAGCATCCTGAAGCAGGAGAGTAACTTGAACCCGGGAGGCGAAAGTTGCAGTGAGCTGAGATCATGCCACTGCACTCCAGCCTGGGCGACACAGCAAGACTCCAACTCAAAAAATAAAAAGAGTGCTAACCCAGTGATATCAGGAACTTTCCCCCCAAAACTGTAAATTATAGGACTGTTATGCTGATCAATGCTACATAAAAAGACTCTTACAAGCAAAGGTAATAAAATGTTAATTGTAGAATTTAGATGGCAGATACGTAGATGGCAGATACGTAAGTGCTCACTATACAGTTCTTTAGACTTTCCTGCATATTTGAAAATTTTGAAAATAAAATATTGAAGGGGAAGACTCTTACACATTCCTATAACTGAAGGGAAAATGAACCTTTTTGAAACTTGACAGCTTTTCCTAGGCACTGTATTCTTTGGCATGAGAATACAGTGAATACATTTCAACTCAGCAGTTGAAGTGGTCTGAAACACACACATGAACACGCCCTCTGAAATCCCATTTTAGTCAAAGTTGGGGATAAATTTCCAACCACCAACTTTTTCTTTTCTTTTTCCAGACAGAGTCTCACTCTGTTGCCCAGGCTGGAGTGCAGTGGCACAGTGGGCTCACTGCAACCTCCACTTCTGGGGTTCAAGCAGTTCTCTTGCCTCAGACTCCTGAGCACCTCG
This sequence comes from Plecturocebus donacophilus, assembly GCA_004027715.1. NCBI lineage: Eukaryota > Metazoa > Chordata > Mammalia > Primates > Pitheciidae > Plecturocebus > Plecturocebus donacophilus. Next base: position 18,815 of record PVKP010020809.1, read on the forward strand.
GATTACAGGTGCATGCCAACACACCTGGCTTATTTTTGTATTTATAGTAGAGACAGAGTTTCACCATGTTGGCCAGGCTGGTCGTGAACTCCTGACCTCAGGTTATCTACCCACCTTGGCCTCCCAAAGTGCTGGGATTATAGGCGTGAGCCACAGCACCAAACCCCAACCACCACGTTTTTCTTTTTTGGAGTCCTTTTGGTTTTTGTGAATTGAAGTCCCATTTGCCTGTTGGTCATCTATTTAATATCAGGGTCATGCTGCTTTTCTTTAGTTAGAGCTGGAAGAGTTTAAGAGATGAGAATACGGGGAGCCACAAAATAGTTACATTCAGTTTAGAGGTACTCTTACACACTGACATTCCTTTTTGACCTAGAAGAGTTTGCCAGCAGCTGTATGGTTAATATGGAGTTCACATTTTCTGAAGCTAATAAGCATCTGTACATTCTGTGATCTATACTTATGACATCTAACAGTCCTTTCATCTTATAATTTGTGTTAAAAGATGTTTTTAAGCTGAATATTCTGTTACACTAACACTGTTCATCGAAGAATAAGATCATAAATTAGGTTGTAGATGACATGTAAAGTCAGTATTTTATAACCATGTGGAAGAAATATTAAGCTGAAAATGTTTGTATTTTGTGTCATTCATGTCATGTGCCTTTTTAAAGAAAAAGTGCCTTTGCTCATTAACAGCAGAATTATGGTGATATCCCCTTCTTGTCAGATCACTTCTGGTATCTTACTTTTTATTCCGGGTACCATCATGTATAAGAAGCATTGAACAATTGAAATGTGACCACCAATCATGGCCAGGGTGGTGAAGGGTCTGCAGACCGACCATGGGCAAGCCAAACACCCCAGTGTTTGTGCTGGAGAAAAGCCTGCCAGAATGGAATCTCCTCCCCATCTGTAAGGTTGTCCACGTGGACCAGGAAACAGATTGCTTTTGTTAATACCTCAGAGGACCGAAATTTATAGGAAGGCAGATTTCAGCCCAGTGGAAGGAAAGACATAGAACAGTTAGAGCCATGAAACAATGAAATGAACTACCTCATACTGTAATGAGCCAGATACAGCTGGGTTTTTTTTTCTGCCTGACTACTCCTGTCATCTGTTTATACAATATGGAAAGATGCTGGGGCCCACTCAAGTTTTTTTTCTAAGGAGAAGTTATAGTTCCTAAGCACCTACAAAAAGACATGCTGAAAAGTTCAAATCAGGGGAAGGTATCCTCTTTGTTCTAGGAGTCGCTTCTAAAGTAGGAGCTAAAGGAGGTTTCCTTCCAGGCCTACTCTGAGGATCCCTGTCCTTTTGAAATCATTCAAGAGAAAACACATCTTAATTAAGGATTATGAAACAAAGACATAAAGATATCAAATTTTTGATAGGAAAGAAAATTATATAATGTTAAAGCTGAAATGAAATAAAATTATATATTTTTCCCTATAAATATATTTTTAACATTTTTAGGGTTATAAGGAAATAGTCTAGATATGTCAAATGTCTAAATGAAGTTCTTAGCTTTTCAGTAAGAACAAATAGCTAAAAATTTAATGACGGGAAGCTTACAAAACAGATCCAAGAGAATAATAGAAAACTAACTCCTTCTTTTTGAAAAAAATGTGTAAATTTGACATTAATAAATGACTATCTTAGTGAGACAGCTTTGGCTATTGCTTAGATATTTTTAAATCTTGATTTGTTAAGAAAATCAAGGACTTTTAAAAAAAAAGGCCTTGTCACATTTTTATTAAAGTTTTTTTAAAAGCCAATACTAGACCCTAAGGGTAACCAAAGAGTGTTCCAAAGCTTCATGATACTTTTTATATTTTCTCTTTTTAAAAACAGAGTGTCACTCTGTCACCCACACTGGAGTGCAGTGGAGTGATCGTAGCTCGCTTATAACCTCTATCTCTTGGCCTCAAGTGATCCTCCTGCCTTGGCTTCCCAAAGTGCTGGGATTACAGACCCCAGTGATACTTAGACTGTTCTTCAGGGAGAGGTCTTTTTCTCTCTTGCTGCTTTTCTTCCTGTCCTCTCCTTTTCTACCCTAATGGAGCAACATGGTGGTTTTGAGGACACTTGTATTTAAGTTCTAATTGAATATTGGGGCTCCTCTTGAAGGCTTCTGCTACTTTACCTCTTTTCTGAATCCTACATTACTTCTGGCCCCTCCCTGCTCATGTTCTTTCCCTACTGCAGACACATGTAAAACCCACAATTTGGACAATTTTTGTGCATTTCAAAACCTTTGCTTCATTATACTTTTTTAAAAAAAATATGATTTCAGGAATGATCACCTTACAATACTAAATATTTGTAGAAAATGACAGAAATTTGGCATGTATAGGAAGACCATTGGATTGTGGTAGATTAATTCAGCATTCAGTCATTTGACATGTATTTTTGGGGTACCTTCTATGTGCCAGACAAACCTGAGAGGTTCTAGAAGTTAAAATGGTGAACTAGATAAACCCATGGTTCCTGCTTTTTTGGCGCTTACAGACTAGGGGAATGAGACAGTGTCAAAATTCCAGGGTTTTTGTTTTGTTTTGTTTTGTTTAAACACACACACACACACACACACACACACACACACACACACACACACACACACACGGGTTAAAAAAACAGGTCATCTAGGGCACTTCTGGAATCACTTCTTTGACAAAGTGAGCTTTGAGCAGAGGTCTGAAGGATGAGTTGCAATGAATGAGGAAAATGGTGATGACAAGGGGTTATATACTTGGAGAAGTATGGCCTGCTGGAAGAACTGGCCACAGCAACCTAAAGGGTTGTATACAGGAGAAACTCCAGGGCGGTGTGGCAGCCTGGGTTTAGATATGCATTCCCCTTCTTTGCTCTGCTGCTGTTTTTAATACTCCTTCTAGAACTTCCTGGGATTATCTTCCACAGGGGAGTAGATACTGTTTTTATTGTAATGAATCGTCCTCCTCTATTATTGTAAGTGATGAAGGCTTCTAGTAGCAGTGGAACTAGGAATGGAGTCAGTGTCTCAGCTCTTGATGGCAGATCTTTAGGGGGAAGCTCTTTCAGTTTTAATGGTGGATAAAGCAAAACTCCTCTTTCTCATCAGCTTCATCTCCAGGCTGCCCTGGTTAGGGAGTTCATAGGAGATCTTTTGGACATGGGAATTGCTTCACTGTTGACAGAAAGACATGGTGCATTTGATTAAATTAAATTAGGAGCATGTGTAGGCTTGACAAAGTGAGCTAATGAAGGAAAATGCATCAAAAGGATTTATGGTGAATTGATTAAAATTTTTCTTTCCAGAAAGCCCTTTCGGCTTAAAGCTTGGAATTATAAGGCTATGGGAATTATAAGGCTATGGGTGCTGCTGGGCCCCTCAGGTTCTCACTTGCCTTTACAGTAGGCAGTTTGGAGACTTGACTTTTCTTTGAGCAGCTGTTCCTTCTGTAGCATACTCTGTTGCAGGCGAAAGTATTCCCAACCTGCAATCTGAATTGTATGGAGAAAAGAGGATAAAAGACACTATTTGATTTATTAATTTCTGGTGGATTAGAACTACAAATGTTTGCTATGTTTTTAATTTGAGAAGTAGAGAGAATCACAGCAGCTTTTAATTATGCATTTCGTGTAATGCAGCTCTGAATAGAGCTGAACAAAATTAAAATTGTGGATCAAATACCGAATCTGAGTGGATGCTTAAGTGAGCTGTAGCGTAATGCTAATGGTTTTGCGTCTTCCTGGCATTATGTCAATAATGGCTGTAATCACATTAAGTAGAGAGCCCATTAGCTTTTTCTTTGCAGCAGCATGCACCATAGCAACATACTGTGAGTTTCTGAAATAACTTTTGACATTGTTTTAAAACACATTGCCATGTTTAGGGTAAGAGGCAAGTATATAACACATGTACAGGTGAACACAGGTGTTTTACCCCTGCAACTCTTTTTCACACTCACCTTGTCTCTCTCTCACCCTCTCTCTCTCTCTCTCTCTCTCTCTCTCTCTTTTTCTTTCTCTCTCTCTCTCTCTCTCTTTCTTTCTTTCCTCCTCCTTTCTCCCAGGAAGTGAGAGGGGAAGGAGAAGTAACATGAAAAAGGAGTGAGGTTATACCTTTACCGTCCAGACTCCTTTTCCTTTGTGTCACTGCAGAACAACACAGTGCTTGTGAGGCCTTTGGAATATATCTGTACAAATCTTAAGAGAATCATATTAGTTCTGTTTTCATGCTACTGATAAAGACATACCCAAAACAGGGAACAAAAAGACATTTAACTGGACTTATAGTTCCACCATGGCTGGGAAGGCCTCAAAATCATGGCGGGAGGTGAAAGGCACTTCTTACATGGTGGTGGCAAGAGAAAAAATGAGGAAGAAGCAAAAGCGGAAACCCCTGATACACCCATCAGATTTGTGGGACTTATTCACTATCACAAGAATATCATGGGAAAGACCCGCCCCCATGATTCAGGTACCTCCCCCTGGGTCCCTCCTACAACATGGGAGTTCTGAGAGATATAACTCAAGTTGAAATGTGGGTGGGGACACAGCCAAACGATATCATTCTCCCCCTGGCCCTGCCAAATCTCATGTCCTCACATTTCAAAACCAATCATGCCTTCCCAACAGTCCCTCAAAGTCTTAACTCATTTCAACATTAATCCAAAAGTCCACACTCCAAAGTCTCATCTGAGACAAGGCAAGTCTCTTCTGCCTATGAACCTGTAAAATCAAAAGCAAGATGTAATCCCAGCACTTTAGGAGGCCGAGGTGGGCAGATCAGGAGGTCAGGAGCTTGAGACCAACCTGGCCAACATAGTGAAATCCTGTCTCTACTAAAAGTACAAAAATTTGCTGGGCATGGTGGCACATTCCTGTATTCCCAGCTACTCTGGAGGCTGAGGCAAGATAATCACTTGAACCTAGGAGGCAGGGGTTGCATTGAGCTGAGATTGCACCCCTGCACTCCAGCCTGGGTGACAGAGTGAGACTCTGTCTCAAAAAAAAAAAAAAAAAATTCCTAGATACAATGGGGATACAGGTATTGGGTAAGTAGAGCTATTCCAAATGGAAGAAATTGGCCAAAACAAAGGGGTTACAGGGCCATGCAAGTCTGAAATCCAGCGGGGCAGTCAAATCTTAAAGCTCCAAAATGATCTGTTTTGACTCCATCCAGGTCTCACATCCAGATCATGCTGATGCAAGAGGTAAGTTCCCATGGTCTTGGGCAGCTCCACCCCTGTGGCTTTGTAGGGGACAGCCTCCCTCGCAGCTGCTTCATGGGCGGATGTTGAGTGTCTCTCTGTGTGTTTTCTGGGTGCACAGTGCAAGTTATCAGTGGATTTACCATTCTGGAGTCTAAAGGACTGTGGCCCTCTTCTTACAGCTCCACTAGGCAGTGCCCTATAAGGGACTTTGTGTGGGGGCTACCCTACGTTTCCCTTCTGCACTGCCCCAGCAGGTGTTCTCCATGAGGGTCCCACCCCTGCAGCAAACTTTTGCCAGGGCATCCAGGTGTTTTCATACATTGTCTGAAATCTAGGCGAGGTTCCCAAATCTGTGCACCCACACACTCAACACCATGTGGAAGCTGCCAAAGCATGGGGCTTCCACCCTCTGAAGTCACAGACTAAGCTGTATATTGGCCCCTTTCAGCCACAGCTGAAAGGGCTGGGACACAGGGCACCAAGTCCCTAGGCTGCACATAGCACAGGGCCCAGCCCACAAAACCACTTTTTCCTCCTGGGCCTCTGGGCCTGTGATTGAAGGGGCTGTCGGGAAGTTCTCTGACATGGCATGGAGATATTTTCCCCCTGGCCTTGGGGATTAACATTAGGCTTCTTGCTACGTATGCAAATTTCTGCAGCTGGCTTGAATTTCTCCCCAGAAAATGAGTTTTTCTTTTCTATCTCATAGTCAGGCTGCAAATTTTCCAAACTTTTATGTTGTGCTTCCCTTATAAAACTGAATGCCATTAACAGCATGCAAGTCTTAAATTCTTTGCTGCTTAGAAATTTCTTCTGCCAGATTCCTTAAATTATTTCTCTCAAGTTCAAAGTTCTGCAGATATCTAGGGCAGGGACAAAGTGGCACCAATCTCTTTGCTAAAACATAACAAGAGTCACCTTCGCTCCAGTTTCCTTACAAGTTCTTCATCTCCATCTGAGACCACCTCGCCCGAATTTTATTGTCCATATTGCTATCAGCATTTTGGGCAAGGCCATTCAACAAGTCTCTAGGAAGTGTTCCAAACTTTCCCACATTTTCCTGTCTTCTTCTGAGCTCTCCAAACTGTTCCAGCCTCTGTCTGTTACCCAGTTCCAAAGTCGTTTCCACATTTTCAGGTATCTCTTCAGTGCCCACTCTACTGGTACCAATTTACTGTATTAGTTTGTTTTCATGCTGCTGATAAAGATATACCAGAGACTGGGAACAAAAAGAGGTTTAATTGGACTTACAGTTCCACATGGCTGGGAGGCCTCAGAATCACGGTGGGAAGTGAAAGGCACTTCTTACATGGTGGCAGCAAGAGAAACAACGAGGAAAAAGCAAAAGCAGAAACCCCCAATACACCCATCAGATCTCCTGAGACTTACTCACTATCACAAGAATAGCACAGGAAAGACCTGCCCCCATGATTCAGTTACCTCCTGCCTGGGTCCTTCCTACAACATGTGGGAATTCCGGGAGATACAACTCAAGTTAACATTTCAGTGGGGACACAGCCAAACCATATCAAATCATTAGTACTGTCTGAACATGCTCTTTTTCTGAGTTTCTTACTGCTGTAGGTGAAAGCAAGTTTTACTCCTTATAAGCTAAAATTTCATCATATATAGTTCCTAGTTTGTTAGCAGTGTTTAAAATATAAAAAGCACACACAGGTATAAAATGTAATGTTCCATAGCACATAATCTGAAAAGCTCATAATTAATTTTAAAAATCCAAGATTTTAACTAGGTATATTCATTTAGCAAGCATTTTCATGAGCTTGCTGTGAATATAAGGGTGAAAAGATACTATTCCTGTTGTCATGCAGACTGACAGTTACAATGCTATGTGATATTTGTATTATTGGGGATATGGACAACTAGAGGTATATGAATGTGCACTTTGGTTTCAGATTTGGGCCTAGATACCTCACTTCCCTTCTCTTAGCTGTGTCACCTTGAATAACATTTTAAACCTTCTTAAACCTTAGCTTGGAGATGATAATAGTACCTACCTTCTGGTGGTTGTTGGATAAATTATTCAAGATACTGTGTATAAAATACCTAGCAGAATACTTGGTGTAAAACAAATGTTCAAAACATATTAGTTGTCGCTATGGTAACATTAATAAGAAAAGGAGCCTCTAAGCGTCTTGGACAGTCAAGAAAGACAAAAAGAGGTAGGTTGCATTTGAAGTGACACTCAAGAAATGAGAGTAGGGTCAGGCATGGTGGCTCATGCCTGTAATCCCAGCACTTTGGAAGGTCAAGGCAGGAGGGACACTTGAGCCCAAGAGGTCAAGGCTGTAATGAGCTGTGTTGGTGCCACTACACTATAGCCTAGGTGACAGAGTGAGAACTTATATCAAAAAAAAAAAAAGGAAAGGAGGGAGGGAGATTTTCAGGAACACAGTAATAGAACAGCATGCACTACAGGATAGAACTGGAAGATGTGATAGCATGTTCCAGGATTTTGTGAATCAGTACTTCCGGAGCATAAGAACCTGGTCAGGCACCAGATCATGAAAGACCTTGTTATTCAGAAGAGGCATTTGGAGGTCATATTCTGTGCCAGTCATCTCCTAAGTGGAACTTTTTTTTAGATAGTTAGTTTAGGCAATTTATTGAGATATGTTAATAAAATGTTGAATTTCTGTTTATTTTTTCCTTCTTTTGTTATAATTTGTCTTATAATATTCATGGTATATATGTTATATATTTATAAGGCATTAAATATTAATACCGTAAGTACAAGTATATGATTTGAATGTGATATTCAACTAGTATACAATTGTAGCCCAATAATTGTTTTTGTGGCTGATGTTTGTTCTAATCAGTTACAGCATGTTGGCATCTGTTCAGATTGATAGTTGCCTTTTGCCTGGCCCTACTAGTTATTAACACTTTTTTTTCTTTATTGAGTTGGAGTCTTGCTGTTGCCCAGGCTGGAGTGCGGTGGTGTGATCTCAGCTCACTGCAACCTCTGCCCCTTGGGTTCAAGCAGTTCTCCTGCCTCTAGCCTCCCATGTAGCTGGGACTACAGGCACCTGCCACCATGCCTGACAAATTTTTGTATTTTTAGTAGAGATGGGGTTTTGTCACGTTGGCCAGGCTGGTCTTGAACTCCTGACATCAGGTGATCCACCTGCTTCAGCCTCCCCAAGTGCTGGGATTATAGGCATGAGCCACTGTGCCCAGCCTTGTTAACACGTTTCAATCTTACTCTTGTAAGTGTACCAGGGTGGCACTGTGTACTCACATTTTGTCATTGATCATGGGCCTGTTGACCACTCTTCTGGAAGAAACTTTGGGCAAGAGAGTGAAATGATTAAAAGTTACGTGTTAGTATTCACTGAATCATCCTGAAGGCTAAGTTAGCATTGAGAAAGGCTATAGGAGGAGCTATTGCTTCCTGATTTGTTTAGGTGTAAGCACATAGATCATAGTTCAGTCATGGATATCACCTATCTTGATGGAAGACTTGTGAAAGAATAGCATGATTAGTTTAACTTTTTCAGGATTGATAAATAGAAAAGATAGGATTTGAATTTAAAAAAAATGCATCACACTATGTAATGATATAGTTAAAAAAATAAAAAGACAAAAATTAAAGACTCTTCTTTCAAAATATTCTGAGATGAAAAGAAAGCAGATATATTTAGGAAAATATTTAATCTTAATATTTAAATATAAGTATTTAAGTACTTAATACTAATGGAAAGCGGCAAAGGCACACACGAAGGGCTTTACTTGTAGGATTCTTTATCAAGTAACTTCCAGCTACATCATCCCTCTTCCACAGTGGAAATGGCAGAGGAGACAGAACATATCATCAGTCTGCAAAGAGATGCCCCTTCCTCTCTTTGTTCTTTGTTTTTGTGTATGGTGTTCTAGTTATTTAATATTGTGTCTCTTTTGTGGTTCAGATCTTGCATGACTCCAGCTGAAGTTTCTTCCCTTCTTCCAGGCTTGATACTTAAATATTAAGTATTTAAATATGAAATATGAAATAACGTGGGTAATATTTAGTCTTTATCCTAATGACCTGAATGGCACAGACACTGTGCACTTGGAGCAGATGCCCAGACATAGCCCTGTGTGCCATGCCAGTCCTGTGCATATTGTCTGAACATGAACCTGGAGAGAATATGAATAAATACATTTTTAATAATTATTTATTTATTTGAGGCTCTTAAAGAGCTATAAGCTATTATTAGGGTCTACTACATGTCCACTCCCATTTTTAATCATTTTTGTCTTCTTTTTTGTTGAGACAGGATCTTGCTCTGTCACCCAGGCTGGAGTGTAGTAGCATGATCTTGGCTCACTGTAACCTCTGGGTTCAAGCAGTTCTCTTGTTTCAGCCTCCCATGTAGCTGGGATTACAGGCATGCATCACCAAGCCCAGCTAATTTTTGTAATTTTAGTAGAAACAGGGTTTTACCATGTTGGCCTGTCTGGTCTCAAACTCCTAGCCTCAAGTAATCTGCTCTCCTTGGCCTTTCAAAGTGCTGGGATTACAGACATGAGCCACCATGCCTGGTCCTACTTTTGTCTTTTTCAGTTGTGAATTTTGTAGTCAGAGGAGGAATTAGAAAATAATCTCCTATCATTGTTAATATGTAACCATCATTTGCAACAAATGGGAATTTAATTCTAATTTTGTCAGTGGAGTGAGATGGCATCAAGTATACCCTTCATTTGGATAGATCAGTCAAGAGTTTAATAGGTACTTGTATGCTCACAATGGCTAATTTTCAGTATAGTCATTTTTCTTAACTTTTCAACACGTTGTCAAAGCATACTCTCATCCACCCTCATTCAGCCTCCTGAAACTTAACTTCTGTTTCATCTTCTGTGAGATGATCCATGTTTCCTGTTACACACAGTCAGCACACTCTTAGATTCTACTAGTCTCCTTGCACACCTTTCAGAACAACATTGCTTTTAGGAGTGAAAATGGAAAGAGAGGCCAGTGGAGTATCATGAGGAATGAAGGAAATGGGTGGGCTCTGGGGGAAATGGTCAGTTCCAGAGAAGGAAGAGGATAGGTCTAAAATTTGAGCATAAAACTAGGAAATCAAACAAGACTGGAAGAAGGGAAGAAACTTCAGCTGAGGTCATTCAGGATCTGGGGCACACAAGAGACATAAAATTAAATAACTAGAACATCATATACTTCAACAAAGAACAGAGAGAAGGAGCGGCATCTCTCTGTCAAAGGAGTAGAATGTGAAGACCAGGAATAAGCAGTAATAGAAAAAATGACCTGGTCTTTGGATCTCTTTGCAGATGGATGATATGTTCTGTCTCCCCCGCCATTTCCATTGTGGAAGAGGGACAATGTAGCTGGAAGAAACTTGATAAAGTATTCTACAAGTGAAGCCCTTTATGTGTGCCCTTGACAATTACCATTACGTAGAGTCTTTTTCTGGTGTTAGATGGGGCTTTTTTCTTCTCACTTTACTCCAGACTTTGTCTTGTGGCCCTTTGTGTTAATCATTTTGCCATTAGAAGTTATAAGACTGGGTCTTCGTTTCCACTTTACACCAGTTTACGCTTACAAGGCAAACATTTAATTCAAGCTTGGGAGAAGGTAGAGAAGGTAGAGGCATAGGTGCTTTATCTCAATATAAAAGTTCGGGGCAGAATCTCAGGAGATTGCTCCTGAGCTGTTCTTAGATGTATCACTTTATTAATTCTTATGATAAAGCCAAATTGAATTGATATAAGCATGTCATGTTCTAACTGGCTTTAATAACTTTTGTCTTTGGCTGGTGGATGGAGATGGTTTTGAGTTATAAAAAAATAAAGAACATGCATGAAGAAATCCTGGGTTAGTTCAGAGACAGCAGGAGGATTTCTGAGAGAATGGCAGAGGAAAAAGCAATCCATAGACTTGCCGATGGACACTCATTAAATGTTAATAGGAACTGCATGTGATGAAAGGCAGGCGGCTCTGAATTCATCTTGTAACTGTATGTCTACAACTGGAGGTATGTGAATGACATCAAGGAAAGGCATTAAAGAAATTATTTGTTAGGAAGCAGAAGCAAGAGTTTGTTTACTTTCATACGGAAGCGAACACTACCAGTATTTGTGAACTGCATGCACATGAGAAGTAAGCAGGCTTCCCGCTCAGTGGCAGGTGCATGATGTTGTTAGAAACCAAGTAACTCTTATACTTGAATAAATTCCCAAGAAGATTGAGAGCCCCTGACGTAGTAGGTGTGTAAAACCACGTAGCTGACATCAAGGCCTGTTGCACTTTTGTAATCTCCTTGAATCATTGGAGCGAGCAGTCCCTGGTGAGCTAGCATGTCCAGGGTTCTGTGCCTTGATAGGGAGTTGCACCTGTGATAGCCAGAACCTCCTTAAAACTCCCCCCACCCTACTCCCCCACCACGTAGTCCTAGATCATTGGAATGCAGGCGCTGGATTGAGACGTTTATTCATAGCAGATTAAGAATCTAAGTATCTATGAGGCCTCACTTAGGAGGCTCTTAGAGGATTAATAAAATATTTACAAAATAACCTATGCGATTGCTTCATTTTAAAGATATTTGGCTCTAATTGCAGCATAAATCTTCATTCAAGTGGCTTCTCTGTTCTGTGAAGGAAGTTCTGTACTTGTTCTTCTGGAGAAGCAGAAACGGACTCCGACCATACTTTAATTAAAAACATGGAAGCGCCTGGTTTCTCTGCACATGCACTTTCTTATTCTTACACACACAGCCCCAACTAACAGATCAACATAGGAATATAAAATGATCATTTTTAAAAAAGACCTACTGATTCAAGTTAGCGGCATTTACATGTAAAATATTCAGAAAATTTATTCCATTATTTATGATAAAGAATCTTACCTCTGCATGTTTTACCTTTAACCTAGAGAGCCTTAACTGACCAAAGTATAGTTTTTCCAGTAATTAAAAATGAATATTGATGTAATTTAAAAATCTTATCCTTAAAAGTCTATTATGGTACTTACTGTATACTATCTTATCTGCTTTCTTGCTAGATCACATTGTATAGTCATATTTCTAGATGTAGGATCGAGATTTCAGTTAATCCTTGGGTTTATGCTAAGGCCACAAGTGTCTGTTATCTGTACGATCAATCATTTATGGAGTGCCTGCCATGTGCCTAGAATTCTGTGAGGCCTTTCACGAGTACTGCTATGTCATTTCATTCAGTCCTCATAATAACCCTAAAAATCAGGAATTTCTCATCTTGTTTTCCACCTGGGAAACTGAGGCTCAGGGTAGTCACGCAGATCATAGTAAATAAAAGACTTGGTGTTGAAGCACAGCTCTGTGACTCCATACCTCATATAATACAGGATTGCATTGTATTTTGTTTTGTTTTGATTTGTTTTTTTTTTGACAGAATCTCATCCTGTCACCCAGTCTAGAGTGCAGTGGCATGATCTTGGCTCACTGCAACATTTGCCTCCCAGGTTCAAGTGATTCTCGTGTCTCCGCCCCCCGAGTAACTGGGATTACAGGTGTGCATCATCACACCTGGATAATTTTTGTATTTTTAGTAGAGACGGGGTTTCACCATGTTGGCTAGGCTGGTCTTGAACTCCTGGCCTCAAGCAATTCACCTGCCTCAGGCTCCCAAAGTGTTAGGATTACAGGCATGAGACACTGCTCCCAGCCTTATTTTGTTTTGATTTTTTTCTATTCCATTCTACCTCCATTTATTTACGAGAAGGGAGAATTTCAGGGTTGTTATAATCAGAGCTTAATCCTTTTACCTGATGGTCAGTGCTTTGTAATAACACTGATCTTTTACTGAATTTCCCTTCAATGATGTACTGTTGCTCCTGTTATCTTGCTGCCTTTTAAATTATGACTTCTCTAAATTATAACTTAAAGTTGGTGCTTTGATAATTGTTACCAACTTTAATATGTATTAGATGACTTGAAATTTATCAGAAATCTGTATTAAAATAGTCTTTAAGGCAAACAAAAAATTACCTGACAACAGTTTTCTCACTTGGATGTGTGCTCTCCCTCTCTTGGAAATAAAATGGAAATATTTTTACCCCTTTCATTTTCTTTCTCAAAGCCCTTTCAGAAAGAGATAATGTAGCTGGCAGCTGTGGCCATGAGAAGTCTGTGCAATCTGTTGTTTATATACATGAAAAATATATGCCAAGATACATGCATTTGCTACGATTTTTTCTTTTTATTTGTTGATAAGGTACATAAGCCCCAACTTTCCACTTGACTGACTTGTGATTAATTGGGATGTCTTTGTTCTCTCCAATGTTAGATCTAAAAACCAGCCTCCATCTTCACTGTATGGCAGTGCAGCTGCTGTTTGCATGCTGTTTTCTTTGTTGCTATGTATGTGGGTGCCTCGGGCCCAAGTCCATGAGTCCCCATTCTCCTGCCGTGCATTGCTTGTGTTTCTGTGGAGAATTGTAATGTTCTTGGATCAGGGACTTTTACAAACAGGTGTGTTCTTCCTTGTTGGATTGGAGTGATCAAAGACCACCATGTTTCATTTTGCCCAGAGCCTTCGAATACCACCCCCCACCCTCAGTAAAATCCTTTGCAGAGAGCTTTACCCTAAAGACACAGAAAACAAATGCAACACCTGTGACCTAACAGCATTACTTACAAAGGCCTGGAAACTCACTGAATGCTGTTTATAAAGTACACCCTCAGTTGTGTTTCTTGTTTCTTTTCTAGCTACATGTGAGCATGAAACTCTACAATTGTAGAGTTGGAGGAAGGTCATGGTATAAGAGAACGTGAGTGTACATGTTAGGATGCATGCTAGGACACAGGCCGATTCATGACACTGCATTCTCACTCATATCCTAAGGGAGAGAAGTGCATGTATATGGGTGTATTTTGGCTTCTGTTTAACTCTATAGTTTTTTTTTTCTTCCTTAAATAAGGATTTCTTCTTGATTAGTGGTGTTATTCACAAGAGACTGTAGGGTTTCTGCACTTGCCTCACTCTTGTGAAGGGGAAGGAATGTATTTTCTTTTGCCATGTTCCTCCTCAACAGGGGTGCTCTTATTAAAAGCAGGAAACTAAACAGAAGGATGATGCATGTATTTGCTAATTGTTCTCTCCTCACTCTGGACTTGAGCTGAAATGTAGTTTCTGGGCTTCGTGTGTGCACTGAGTGATGGAGTAATTAAGTGAGGTAAATGCATGTGAAGTGTTTGTTCCCTTGGTGCCTTGCACATAGTGAGTGCTCCGTAAACAGTAGTTATTACTTTTCATTGGAGCCAAATTTATATCACACCTCCCTCTCTGTAATACATATTTATGATAACCCATTAGTTAAGTCTGAAGGTCAATGTCTTCCTTGCCAAAGGGCTTTAGGAAATGTTTTTTGTACACTTCTACATGTAGTTGCTGGATTGTTTTTTAAAAATGCTACCTACATTGATTTCTTCTTCCTAAATTATCTCATGATTCTAGCAGATTGCCCTAAATAAATAGGATATGTCATATTTGTAGGCCAAGAATTGACAACCCAGTTTCAGACAATGAAGATTTTCTACCCTATTTGAATAGAAAATCAAAACCAAGAGATTTGTTAACATTCTAATATTGATTTTTGTTATTAGAAGTGAATTCTAGAAGTAAATGTTGAAAGGGCTACAAAAGCTGCTTTTCCAGCCTCTACTGGACCAGAGGCCTCTTTGGGAAATGATTAGTTTCATCTTCCAATAAATAACATTTGATATATTAAATACTAATATAATGGCTGCTCTCTAAAGGAAATGAAGCTAGCATGGTTCCTTGGCTTCTATGAGCCTTAATCTCATGTATCTGTTATTGCACAGTTTATAATGGTAGGGTTTTTCCCCCTTAGCACAGACTAAGTTTTCAGTAACGTTATTATTTTTTTTAACGCAACCTAACTGGATACCGTAGAGGACACTAATAAATCACACCTCCTATGCTCAAATAAAGACAGACATTCTACCTCTTTCTCCCACCTACCCACCCATTCCTGGATCAAGCAACAGAGCTGAGCTGAAGGCCACCTGGAGCCACCATTACAGAATCTCTCTTTGTGTTGGATGGCAGTGGGGGTGCAGATCTGAAACACTAGTGGATCTGAAACAACAATGGGAAGGTGTGGAAAAAGGGTTAGCAGGCATGAGACTGCCCTCTTTAGAGAGGCCTGCTTGCCAGCTTGGCCCTTGGCTGGCTTCTAGAAACTTGGATTTTGGGAGTGTTCCCACCATTTCCTCACCTGATAAAAGAGTGGCTCGGTGTTCCTACACTGTAAATAATATACTTTATGCTGAATGTACCCTTATCTTCCGGGAATCTAGAATTTTGGTCCACGCTAGGCAAAGCATGCCTGTGCGACCACTCCCACAAAGACTGTGGGCACTGAGTTGCTAATGAGCTCCACAGCACCTCCCACCCCTCATCACAATTTAACACTGGAGGGATTGTGTGCATCCTATGTGACTCCTCTGGGAGCACCACTGGAAGTGTGCACCTGGTTTCCTCTGAAGTTTGCTCCATGCATGTTGCCCTGTGCTGATACTGTTTTGTATCTCATTGCTATAGTGAGTCCTGTGAATCTTGCTGATCCTGGGACTGATCTGAGGGGCCAGGACCCCCAACACAGTAGTTGAAAACTATCTTACATAAGGTTCCATATGAGGAGAAAAGTCAGAAATTCAGAAGGTGTGCCTGAAAACTTTTTCTGTTGACACCCCTCATTCCATATGATCATCTTTCTAAGGACTACTTTATTTTGTCATTCAATTTGTCATTGAATTTAGTCAGTGAATATGTTTGGAATATAATGTAATCTGGTGGCCAATTCTTGAATATTTTCACGTTATTGCAAATTCATTCATTGTTCTCTACTTTGATTAGAACTGAGAGATAAAGGAGAGAGGCTTAACACAATGTTCATTTCTTTCTCTCTCTCTCTCCCCCCAGCACATATACTCACACATTTTCTCTGCTGTCTACAATTTTAATAATCAGAAACCAGTACTAACTAGAGTTCTTCCTACTGAAGTAAAGTGACCATTGACCCTCGCATGGAAATTCTTTTTTGACTTAACAAATTAAAATAAAAATTACCTGAAATTAGAGTTAAATGTTTTGATATTCCAGTATCCTACTTCTTGGGTATTTTTCATGTCTTTTCCTACTGTACCAACAGAGAATTTGCTAGTTTTTCGTATCTATCTCCATTTGAAAGGACTCTTTACTTGCTTCCTTGTCAGGACAAGGGAATATCATCCACCAGAGCATCTGGGGAGAAAGGACAGGACAGAGACTGGATACAGGAGTGGCTGCTGGCCACCTTGACTTTACCTGCTGCTCTTGGCCTGGTAGGACTCTGGTTTTGTCTGCAAGTGTTCACCTCACATATGCTTTGCTTTTTGATCTAGTAGGATAGCCTTCAGGCCTTACTCTGGAGAAAATTGAACATCAAGCAAATAGAATGTGTGAATTTATAGTCAATGTCCATATCAGACTCCATAAAAACAGATGCTGAAAGATTAGATGACAAAAATGTTGCCTCCTGACTTGATACGTAATGACAACAAGTAAAAAATGAAAGGTTTTCCACATTCTTTTTTTTTTTGCCATTAAGAAAATGTTTATTTTTTTAAAAAGAATACCCCCATCTGGGGCCACATTCTTTTCAATAGTGAAATTTTGACCTGAATTTCATGTTAAACTGGCATAAGTCCTCAATAGGTAGTTGTTATTTAGTGGTACCTTTTCTTCCTCTAATAGATGTGATGAGTAAAGAACCAAGTCCTCCTGGTGATTTAGGAAATCAACTATCTGTTGATCCTAAGCAATGGCTTGAGCTCTTTTATTGCACTGTGGTTCACAGAGAGAAGCAATTCACTGATTATAAAAGTTAGTACATATTCAAGACAAGTTTTTTTTATTCCACGGAACCATTATAGCCACAGATTTGGAAATAACAAATGCTAATAGGTATGAAAGGTAAAATAAGCAAAAGCCTTTTATATTTTATAACTTGGATTGCCTGAAGGTCCTTGTATAATATTTCTTTTAAAATATATTTCATATCCATTCATTAACATTGCTTTATTTTCTATGCTTTCCCTTCCTCCCCCATTCTGTGTATTTTCTTTTTGGTATAGGACCAGAGCTCCATATTAAGAATTAAGTGGATATATTCAAAATTGACTAATCTCTACTTTCTTGTACCTATGTGTTTATTTTCTCTTGGCCATTTTAGTCTTACCAAGTCTTCTGTAAAAGATGCTCTCTATCACTTCTCCCTCTGTCCCACCTGCTGATGCCAATATATCTCAAACTCTGGCCAGGACTCAGCTACATATTGCCTTGGTTAAAGTGTTTTAAATGTGCTAATATTCAGTTTCACCATTGGATAATTCAGTTTTTGGCCACAATTGGAAATTGCCTCTGGTCTGTCAGCTTTTAAATGTATATTCACATCCCACATTTGCACTTTGGGGCTCCCTTTCTCATACTTAGTTTCTAATCCCTGCGTTTCTTTTTCCTTCCAACTTGTTTTTATGAGATAGCCGTTCTTTTTCTCTATTGCCATTTATTTTTACATTTTAGAAAATTTAAGTTTTTGTCCTTAAAACTATAAACAATTCTGTAACAAAATGAACTCAGAAGCATAGGCCTAACCAAGATCTTAAAATATTTTCAGAAAAATGAGTATTTACTTGTATAAGAAAATAATTGATATTCTTATTTCTGACTATATCATATAAAACTGGGTATCTACGTTTGCAAATGTGACTGCGTAATCAGACATTGGAAAACTTAGATTTTAGGCTCACACTGGCTACTTTTGTTTTATTTTATTTTTTAGTAAGGATGTCTCTAAAGAAGGTAGTTGGATTTACAGAAGTAACAAGTGGTTAGTTTTCAACAGAAACAAATTAGGTATAAGAACAGCATAATTCATAAAAAGTATGTTGTGTGGCTCATGCCTGTAATCCTAACACTTTGGGAGACTGAGGCAGGAGGATCACTTGAACTCAGGAGTTCAAGACCAGCCTGGGTAACATAATGAGATTCCATCTCTAAAAAACTAAAATAAAAAACTAGTCGGGCATGGTGGCACATGCCTGCAGTCCTAGCTCCTTGAGAGGCTGAGGCAAGAGGATCACTTGAGCCAAGGAGTCAGAGGCTGAAGTGAGCTATGATCACACCACTGCACTCCAGCCTGGGCAACAGAGTGAGACCCTATCTCTAAAATTAAAAAAAAAAAAATTAATTGTATTGTAAATTATAAATATGATGGTTTTAGTACTATCCAAGCTCTGCTCTAAGGGTAGAAAGATGTGTATTTTGGAGCCTCTGTACTGAGATGGCTATACTGTAAGGGATTATCTAAGATTACATGTGGCACATAGATAGAAAATAGAGTGTGATAAAAACCACAAGAAAAACAGAATGGGACTTCTGAACAGATCACAGAATTCAAGAGAGAGATAACATTTGATAGGTGGGCCACAAATGCCTCCCCGGTAGACTCATGACAGAATTCTAAGTAGAAGGGGCAGCATAAGCAAAACGGTGGTGGTGGAAGCAGATAGCATGTTCACTGAAAGTTAAGGGCTCCAGTTCCGGTACAGCGTCAGAGTGTGTATGTTAGAACTAGACATAAAAGGTAGATTGGGGCAACCTCTTGAATGACAGCACTAAAGAATTTATGCTTACACCATTTAGCAAGGGGCACCATTGAGGTTTTGTTTTGTTTTGTTTGAGACAGAGTCTCACTCTGTCACCCAGGCTGAAGTGCAGTGGCGTGATCTCAGCTCGATGCAACCTCTGACTCCTGGGTTCAGGCAGTTCTCCTGTCTCAGCCTCCCGAGTAGCTGGGACTTACAGGCATGAGCTACTGAGCCCGGCCGAGGTTTATTTTAAAGGGAGTAGTTGTAACGTGGTCAGAGGTGCACTTTAGAAAAAGTGCCTTGACACCGCAATGTAGTCAAAATGTGAGTGGGGTGAAAGGAGTGAATGGGAACAATAAGCACCTATCAAAATAATCCAGTTAGGATGTAATGTGAGCTATTACTAAGCTTGGGAGAATAGATATACAGAGACATGCAAGAGACAGGTATATGAAACTCTCTTAACTCTTCGGGCCTGGATTTCAGAAGAGTATTGGGAAAGAGAGAAAGCAGGAGAGGACACTGATGGGGTTTGGATGGCTGTGGGCAGGCAGGTGTGCCTTCCGTGAAAGGCATCTCAGTGGAGTGCTTGACTCAAGCTACTTGTTTGAATCCTAGCTTCAAACATTGCTCACTTTATGATCTTAGGCAAATTACTCAACTTTGATGCACCTCAGTTTTCCCATCTTTAAAGTGAATTTGATAATAGTTTCTCAAGCCTGATTTGGGTATAGATGAACATAATACATATATATTACCTAGCTTCCTGCTTGTCTCATTGTCAGGACTCAGCAAAGTGTAGGTACTAGTATTTTTCTTTCATTTTCTTTGCTCTAGCAGGTAAGTTACTCCTAATCCCATTTCATATATGAGGAGACCAAGACAGACTGTATTGTTTAAAGCTGTCCTTTAGCCTGAAAATAGCGTTTTAGTTAAAAACAGTCCTCTGTGCCTTTATGTGTTTTAGGTTTTGGTTTAGTTTAGTTTTGTTTTCAGAATTCAGATAGAAGTTTCTTTTAAGCAACTGATTACATTGATCCGTAGGCCAGATCCCTAAAGACATCCGTAGAGTTGAAGTGTTCCTTATAAAATAGATCGAACAGATGCAGGAGAAATTAGAAATTGTAGGAAGGGAGGGGAAGACCAGAAGAGAATTCAGGAATTAATAAATATAAGAAGTTACTTGCAGAAGATAAGATGAAGGAAGAAAGTATGTGCACAGACACATATTTATAATGGTTCATTATTTCTGTGTCTAATATTAAACTGGCTGATTTAATTTATTTATTCACTCCATAGACCTTTACATAAATGACAACTATATGAGAGACAGTGTTGCATTTTGCTAGTTTTTTGTACACTAGGATTTACCTTTGATCAAGAAAATATACCACTAATAAAGATATCTCATTCCCAAAAGCATTTTCTAAGAATAATAGTTAACTTACTGGTACTTGCAGGGGAAAAAACAATGAGGATTAAATTTTAAGATATTTAAAATATATGCATTTTGCTAAAACTGTCATTCTTAACTTGTTCCCCACCCTTAGCACACTAGTAATGATGCTGCCTCTCTGCACCATTGGTCCTAAGGAACTAGTTTACATTTTTAGGAAAAGCAGGTCAGGCCAGCTAGATTCTTGTCCCAAGTCAGCTACTTACACTTTAGCCTCATGATACTTACTTGCAAGATACTTACTTGTTAATTTCTTCCTGTGTAAAGACAAGACATGGCACTAGATGATTTCTAAGCTGCTCCCCAACTCCTGCATTCATAGTGTTTATAAACTCAGCATTGATTCTTCTTGCCAGTGAGAATATCAAGGACAATAAAGTGAGATAAAGAGACCTGCATGACAGAGACATATAAGCAGATCACTGAAATACAAACAGATCACTGAAGGGGCAGGTCATTCTTAATGGGAGTGGAGAGGAGGAAGGAAAAAGGTAGGAGAGGGAACATTTCATGGAGAGGTTCATTTCACTTGGGTTTTGAAGGATGGAAATGGTCATTCCGGAAGGGCAGAAGGGGTGCAGAAGCAGGTGAAATTTTGCAGTGTTCAGGATAATTTATGGTAAGTAGCTCTTTGTAGCTGGAGTTTCAGAGGTCTTGGCAGGAGATGATGTTGGAAATGTAGGTTGAGTCTATATTGAGGGGACTTCAGATGCCAGGTAAGAGGATTTATTATTTATTGTGTGTACAATAGGGAGCCATGAAGGGTTTGCTAAGAAGGGGAGTGAAATATTCCCAACCTCATTTTTTAGAAATTTGATGAAAGTGTTTAAAAAGTGGATTGAGGTGAGTAGGGAAATCCTATTTTTTTTTTTTTAGAAAAAGAGAGAAAAGGAGAAAGAAAGAAACAGCAAAAGAAAGGAAAAAAAGAAAAAGAAGAGATTTTAGAAAAAGAGAGAAAAGGAGAAAGAAAGAAACAGCAAAAGAAAGAAAAAAGAATGAAAGAGAAAGAAAGAGGAAGAGATTTTAGAAAAAGAGAAAAGGAGAAAG
>PVKP010020810.1:0-40187 GCA_004027715.1 Plecturocebus donacophilus
AAAAAAAAAAAAAAAAAAAAAAAAATTTCTTGAAAGAAATGATAATGGAAACACAACATACCAAAACCTATGAGATACAGCAAAAGCAGTACTAAGAGGGAAATTTACAGCTCTAAGAGGAACACTTCAAACAAATAACCTAGTGATTCATCATAACGAACTAGAAAAACAAGAGCAAACCAAACCCAAACTCCGTAGAAGAAATAATAAAGATCAGAGCAGAAATAAATGAAACTGAAGTGAGGAAAATACAAAAGATCAATGAAACAAAAGACGGTTTTTTGAAAAGATAAACAAAATTGACAAACCTTTAGCCAGACTAACAAAGAAAAAAAGGGAGAAAACACAAATAAATAAAATCAAGGATGAAAAAGAAAACACCCTGATCAATTTCCATACATAGACTCGTGGCTACAGCTAGTTCTAAACCCTCCACAGTGGCTGAGAGGACAGGCAGCAAGGGTACTGATGGCAAAGGGGCAGGCAGCTAGAGAAAAACCTCGCTCCACCCGCTGAGGGATGTAGACTCCTAAGGCCTAAGGTCTGGACAGAGGACAGTCTGCCAGGACTGGCAATCAACCAGGCCCCTGTGCTCACTGAAGTCAAGCCTGGGGCTCAGCCAGTTAGGCAAAAGCAATATCCAGTTCCCCAAGAAGCCCTAGAAGGCATTCGGGTCCACCTAAAACAGTTAAAGGACTATGGAATTATAGTTCCTTGCCAGTCTCCGTAGAACATCCCCCTCTTGCCTGTCCCTAAACCAGGGACCGAAGACTACAGGCCAGTGCAGGACTTGCGCTTGGTTAATCAGGCCACAGTGACTTTGCCACCCAACAGTACCCAACCCATACACGCTGTTGGGATTATTGCCAGTGGAGGGTAGTTGGTTCACTTGCTTGGACTTAAAGGATGCTTTCTTTAGCATTAGACTGGCCTCAGAGAGTAAGAAACTATTTGCTTTCAATGGGAAAATCCAGAAACATGTGTAACCATCCAGTATACCTGGACCTGGCTACCCCAGGGGTTCAAGAACTCTCCCACCATCTTTGGGAAGGCATTAGCCTATGACCTCCAGGAGTTTCCTGCTAAGGACTTAGGCAGCATGTTGCTCCAATATGCTAATGACCTTTTATTGGGACACCCCACGGCAGTTCGGGTGCACTAAAGGAACAGATGCCTTACTTCAGCACGTGGAGGACTGTAGGTATAAAGTGTCTAAACGGAAAGCCCAGATTTGCCAACAGCAAGAGCGATATCTGGGGTTCACCAACCAGCAGGGAGAGCGCAGCCTAGGAGCAGAGAGGAAACAAGTCATTTGCAATCTGCCAGGACCCGAAACTAGAAGGCAGATACAAGAGTTCCTGGGAGTGGTGGGTTTCTGCAGATTGTGGATTCCAGACTTCACAGTACTGACCAAATCCCTTTATGAAGTTAGTATGCAGGGAGACAAGGAACTCTCTGAATGGGGATCTCAGAAGGGGCAGGCCTTTCAGGAACTGAAAGAAAAACTTATGTCAGACCCAGCTTTGGGGTTACCTGATTTAATAAAGCCCTTCACGCTGTATGTGTCAGAAAGAGAAAAAAATGGCAGTTGGAGGTCTAACACAAACAGTGGTACCTTGGCCCAGGCCTGTAACTTCTCTCTCCAAGCAGCTGGATGGAGTTTCCAAGGGATGGCCCCCATACTAATGGGCCCTGGCAGCAACTGCTCTGCTAGCACAAGAGGCTGATAATCTAACTCTGGGGCAGAACTTAAATATCAAAGCACCCCATAAAGTAGTGACTCTAAGGAATAGCAAAGGACATCATTGGCTGACAAATGCTAGGTTCTCCAAACACCAGAGCCTGCTATGTGACAATCCCCGCATCACCATTGAGGTCTACAATACTTTAAACCCGCCACTTTGCTCCCAGTGTCGGAAGGCCGGGTTGAACACAACTGTGTTGAAGTATTGGACTCAGTTTACTCCAGCAGGCCCAGTCTTCAGGATCAACCATGGACAGTAGTAGACTGGGAATTGTGTGTGGATGGAAGCAGTTTTGTTAATCCACAAGGGTAAAGGTGTGCAGGCTATGCCGTGGTATCTCTGGACACCATAATCGAGGCCAAGCCACTGCCTCAGGGTCCTTTGGCTCAGAAGGCTGAACTTACTGCTGTGACCTGAGCCCTAGGACTGAGTGAAGACCTCGAGGTAAATTTCACTGAAATGCCCAAGTGTGGGGGACATAAGTATTTGTTAGTTCTGGTATGCACGTACTCTGAGTGGGTAGAGGCCTTCCTGACTAGGACTGAAAAGGCCTATGCAGTAACCCATGTTCTTCTTCGAGATCTCATCCCTAGGTTTGGGACTGCCACTGTGCATCAGCTCAGACAACAGACAAGCATTTGTGGCTGATTTGGTCCGGAAAACGGCAATGGCACTGGGTATCACTTGGAAGCTGCACGCTGCCTACCAACCACAGAGTTTTGGAAAGGTGGGGCGGATGAACTGGACTATTAAGAATAGCTTAGGGAAAATGTGTTAGGAAACAGGATTAAAGTGGGTGCAGGCACTTCCCTTGGTGTTATTCAAAATTAGATGTACTCCCTCTAAGAAAACAGGATATTCCCCCTATGAAGTCTTATATCATAGCCCCCCTCCCACACTGCAGGCACACCCAGGAACTCCTCAGGAGTGGGGAGAGATTGAACTAGGGCGACAGTTACAAGCTCCAGGAAAAATTACTCAGAATATTTCAACCTGGGTAAATGAAAGATGCCCTGTAAGCTTCTTCTCCCCAGTTCACCCTTTCTCATCAGGTGATTGTGTGTGGATAAAGGATTGGACTGCAGTCCCTCTGAAGTCACCATGGAAAGGACCCCAGACCTTGATCCTGACCACCCCCACAGCTCTAAAGGTAGAGGAAATTCCAGCCTGGATCCACCACAGATACGTAAAGCCTGCAGCAGCTGAAACTTGGGAAGCTAGGCCAGACCCAGATAACAACTGCAGAATCACCTTGAAAAGGACAAGCCTTGTTCCAGCCACATCCTGGAAGCTGGCTGGTCCACGCACGGCTGAAGCATGAGAAAACTCATCGTGGGACTTATTCTTCTTAGAATTTGGACTTACACACAGTAGGAACATTAACTGATTTTGGAGAACGCTCTCAGTGTGTGCACCAGGTTACTGAGGTAGGATGCAAAGTTACTGCCATTTTTTTGTTCTATAGTTATTATGAATGTACAGGGACACAGAAGGGAACCTGTTTATATAATGATACTCGGTATAAGGTGCGTAATCCAGGGGATGGACAACCCGATGTCTGCTACGATCCATCAGAACCACCCATGCATACAACTTTTGAAATTAAACTCATAACAGGGCAATGGAACAGCCCTACTATGGTAATAGCTAAAATAGAGGATCAGGAAAATGAGAGTGAGAATTCTAATGTTATAGGTGAGATTTTCAAAGGGGGGAGTGAGGAAGGAGACCCTTAATCCTCTTAAGCTTCAAGAGCCATTCACCCTAGACTTTTACATTGTATTTCAATAGGAGAAATAAAGGCTGGCAGACAGGGCGCCATCCTTAATTGCACTCCTATGGATTGCAGGCATGGTATGAAGGAATCTTTCTGGAAGGCACCGTTTTTGCTTAAACATGATCAAATCCCCACCTAGTCACATAGCCCATGCCTACTTCATGGATCAAGACCCTTTTATATGTAGTTTCCAGAACTGTAAACCTTTAAAAGGGCAAGGACTTTGTCGGGGAGCTTGGTTGTTAAGGCATTTTTACCTGCCACAGCTCCCTCCCAGCCAAATAAATCACCACTTCCTTCCCTCTTTGGTGTTTGAAAGCTTTGTTTGTGGCTGCTCCTGCTTCACTATGACCAACTATGTGCCAATAAATTGGAAAATCTACAGGAAATGGATAAATTCCTAGACATGTACAACCTACAGCAAGATTGAACCATGAAGAAATTGAAAACCTGCATAGATCAATAACAAGCGTCGAGATAGAAGCTGTAACAAAAAGTCTCCCAGGAAAGAAAAGCCTGGGACCTAAAGGCTTTACTGCTGAACTCTACCAAACATTTAAAGGAGAACTAACATCAATCGTACTCATACTATTCCAAAAAATAGAGAAGGGAATACTTCCAAACTCACTGCATTACAGCTATGAAAGGAAAATAATCTTGGGGCCCCCAAATTACTAAGCTAATGGGAAAAGTCAAGCTGAGAATTGCTTAGGGCCAGCCTGCCTCCCATTCTATTCAAAGTGTCCCCTCTGCTCACTAAGATAAATGCATATCTGATTGTCTCCTTTGGAGAGGCTAATCAGAAACTCAAAAGAATGAAACCATTTGTCTCTCATCTACCTATTACCTGGAAGCCTCTTCCCTGCTTCCAGTCTTCCTGCCTTTCCAGACCCAACCAGTGTTCATCTTACATATGTTCATTGATGTCTCACATCTCCCTAAAATGTGTAAAACCAAACTGTGCTCTGACCACCTTCAGGCACATGTCAGAACTTCCTGAGGCTGTGTCATAGGTACAGATCCTCAACCTTGGCAAAATAAACTTTCTAAATTTTTTTTTTATGGAGTCTCACTTTGTCACCCAGGCTAGAGTGCAGTGGTGCACTCTCAGCTCACTGCAACCTCTGCCTCCCGGGTTCAAGTGTTTCTCCGGCCTCAGCCTCTCAAGTAGCTGGGATTATAGGCATGTACCACCACACCTGGTTGATTTTTGTATTTTTAGTAGAGATGGGGTTTTGCCATGCTGGCCAGGCTGGTCTTGAACTCCTGGCCTCAAGTGATCCACCCGCCTTGGCCTCCAAAAGTGCTGAGATTACAGGCATGAGTCACCACGCCTGGCAAAACTTTCTAAATTAACTGAGACCTGTCTCAGAGTTTTGGGATTCACATGTTGATATCAAAACCAAAGACATACCACAAAAAGAAAACTACAGGCCAATATTCATTCTTTGAAGAATACTGATGCCTAAATGCTTGACAAAATACTAGCAAACTGAATTCAACAATATGTTAAAAACATCTAACCAAGTGAGATTTATCCCAGGGATGCAAGGATGTTGCAACATATGCAAATCAATCAGTGTGATACATTAAATCAACAGAACTGATGAAAAAAAACCATACAATGATTTCAACCGATGCTGAAAACATATTTGATAAAATTCAACATCCCTAAATGATAAAAACTCTAAAAAAACTAGGTATAGAAGGAACATAGCTCAAAATAATAGAAACCATATGACAGACCCACAGCTACTATCATACTGAATAAGTAAAAACTGAAAGCCTTTCCTTTAAGATATGGAACACAACAAATGTTCACTTTCACTATTATTATACAATATAGTACTGTTAGTCCTAGCTAGAGCAATCAGACAATAGAAAGAAATGAAGAGCATCCAAATTGGAAAGGAAGAAGTCAAATTATTCTTGTTTGCAGATGATATGATCTTTTAT
Source organism: Plecturocebus donacophilus (assembly GCA_004027715.1). Classification (NCBI taxonomy): domain Eukaryota; kingdom Metazoa; phylum Chordata; class Mammalia; order Primates; family Pitheciidae; genus Plecturocebus; species Plecturocebus donacophilus. Next base: position 5,479 of record PVKP010020810.1, read on the forward strand.
TTGGAAAAACCTACAGATTCCACCAAAAAAACCATTAGAGCTGATAAACAAATTCAGTAAAGTTGCAGGATACAAGATCAACACACAAAAATCAGTAGCATTTCTACATGCTAACGTGAATAATCTGAAAAAGAAACTTAAAAAGTAATCCCATTTAGAATAGTCACACATAAAATGAAATACCTAGGAATTAAGTTAACCATAGAAGTGAAATATCTCTATGGTGAAAACTACAAAACATTGATGAAAGAAACTAAAGAGGCTAAAAAAAAAAAAGGAAAGATGTTCCAAGTTCATGGACTGGGAAAACAAATACTGCTAAAATGTCCATACTACTCAAAGCAATCTACAGATTCAATGCCATCCCTATCAAAATGCCAATGACATTCTTCACAGAAATAGAAAAAACAATTCTAGAATTATGTGGATCACAGAAGACCCAAAATACTCAAAAGTATCCTGAGCAAAAAGAACTAAACTAGAAGAATCACATTAACTGACTTCAAATTATACTACAGAGCTACAGTGACCAAAACAGCATGGTACCAGCATAAAAATAGACACATAGACCAATGGAACAGAATAGAGAACCCAAAAACACATCCTCATGCTCACAGTGAACTAATTTTTGGTAAAGGTACCAAGAACATATATTGGAGAAAAGACAGTCTCTTCAATAAATGGTACTGGAAAATCTATACTGAATATCTATACGCAAAATCTACTGAATATACGCAAAATATACTGAATATACGCAAGATATACTGAATATCTATACGCAAAAGAAAGAAACTAGACCTCTATTTCTTGCCATATCCAAAACTCACATTGAGATGGATTAAGGACTTGAATCTAAGCCCTCAGACTATGAAACTACTACAAGGAAACACTGGAGAAACTCGCCAGGACATTGGTCTGGGCAAAGATTTCTTAGTAATTCGCCACAAGCACAGACAACCAAAGAAAAAATGGACAAATGGAATTACATTTGTTAAAAATGTTTAAAAAGCTTCTGCACAGCAAAGGACACAATCTACAAAATAAAGAGACAATCCACAAAAATGACAGAAAATAGTTGCAAACTACCCATCTGGCAAGGGTAACCAGAATATACGAGTAACTCAAACAACTCTATAGGAAAAAATCTAATAATGCTATTAAAATACGAGCCAAAGATTTGAATAGACATTTCTCAAAAGAAGACATACAAATGGAAAGCAGGCATATGAAAAGGCGCTCAACATCACTGAGTAGAGAAATGTAAATCAAACAACAATGAGATATCATTTCATCCCAGTTAAAATGGCTTATATCCAAAACATAGCCAATAACAAATGCTGGTGAGGATGTAAAGAAACGGGAACACTTGTACACTGTTGGTGAGAATGTAAAATTAGCAAACCACTACGGAGAACAGTGTAGAGGTTTCTCAAAAAACTAAACATAGGGCTACCATATATGACCCAGCAATCCCATTGCTAGGTATATTCCCAACAAAAGGGAACTCAGTATGCAGAAGAGATATCTGCAGCCCCATGTTTGCCGTGGCACTATTCACAACAGCCAAGATTTGGAAGCAACCTATGTGTCCATCAAGAGATGGATAAAGAAAATGTGGTATTTACACACAATGGAGTACTATTCAGTCATAAAATACGAACAAGATCTTGCCATTTGCAACAACATGGATGGAACTGGATGTCGTCATTATGTTAAGTGAAATAAGCCAGGTACAGAAAGACAGACATTGCATGTTCTCACTTACTTGTGGGAATTACAAATCAAAACAACTGAATACATGGAGACAGAGGAGACGGCTGGTTACCAGAGGTTGAGAAGTGCAGTGGAACAGGGTGGGGGGAATATATAGATGGTTAATGGATTAAAAAAATAATAATAGAAAGAATAATATCTCATATTTGATAGCACAACAGGGTGACTACAGTCAAAATAATGTCATTGCACACTTTATAATTAGATTGTTTGTAAGACAAAAGATAAATGCTTGAGGGAATGGATATCCCACTTTCCATGTGATTATTACACATCGTATGCCTGCATCAAAATATCTCACATGGCCCTTAAAGGTATAAACCTGCTATGTACTCACAAAAATTAAGAATTAAAAAAAGAACAGAATGCTAAATTGCCTCACAGTGATATATATTAAATATATTGCCAATATATTAAATTCTAAATCAACCTACTTGTTAAAATTCTGTAATTTTTAAAAGTCTATTTTTAAAATGATATCTTTTTAACTCTGTATTAAATATTTGTGCACAATTGTATCCTAGTGCCTGGAATGGTCCCTGGAACGTGCTCTACTTAATTAGGATCTCCAAGAATGAACAAGGCCTGTGCATTGTGACAAAGACTGCTAATTTCTCCCAATATCTATTTCTCCCTTTTGCCATTAGTAAGAGCCCCAAGTTTTACCTTTTGCCCTCCAGCTAAAAGGCCATATTTCTCAGTCTGTCAGCTATAGCCATATGACTAAGTTCTGACCAAGAAGAATGTAAATATTGTGCAGGGGATACTAGATCTAATTAAAAGGAAGTGTATACGCCTTTTCTGCCCCTTCGTCCTTCCTGCCGACTACAATTTGACAATAGGAACAGTCCTAACACCTGAAACTGCCATACAGCCCAGCCTGCCTGCCTCTCATCTTCTTTACAGTGAAATAAATATAAATCTCTAATTTAGGCTAATGTTACTGGGTTTGGGGTTTTTTGCTTGTTAGATAGTAATGCATTGATACATGTAATTTGTTTGTTTTTTGAAATGAAGTCTCGCTCTGTCGCCCAGAGTAGACGGCAGTGGTACAATCTTGGCTCACTGCAACCTCCCGCTCCTAGGTTCAAGGGATTCTCCTGCCTCAGCCTCCTGAGTAGCTGGGATTACAGGTGCGCACCACCACGCCCGGTTAATTTTTGTATTTTTAGTAGAGACGGGGTTTCACTATGTTGGTCAGGCTGGTCTCAAACTCCTGACCTCGTGATCCACCCACCTCGGCCTCCCAAAGTATTGAAATTACAGGCATGAGCCACTCCGTCCAGCCATGTAATGTTTCTATAAAGCACCACAGACTTTTCTGATATGGCTTTTGGATAAAAAGTAATTTAGAGAAATTTCCATTTAGTTAAAAAAAAAACAACCATATATCAAAAGCACAAACAATAAAAATTTAAAATCTTGGTGCATAAAGGAACACAGTCAAGTAAAAAGTAAAAACACAACAAAGTAAAAAGACAACCTAGGGAATAGAAGGAAATATTTGCAAATCATATATCTAACAAGGGTCTAGAATCTAGAATATATACACAATTACATAAAGAACTTTACACTCAACGATACGACAACAAACCATCCAATTAAAACACGGGCAACGGACTCAGACATTTCTCCAAAAAAGACAGGCCAACAGCCAGTAAGCACATGAAAAGATGAGTTCAACAGGTGAATGCAAATCATAACCACAATGAGACGCCACTTCACACCTACTAGAATGGCTATAATTTTTTTAAAAAAAGAAAATAAGTGTCCACAAGGATGTGGGGAAAGTGGAACTTTGTATACTGCTGATGGGAATGTAAAATGTCGCAGCCACTGTGGAAAACAGTATGGTGGCTCTTTAAAATATTAAACATGGAAACACCATATAACCCAAGAATCCTACTCTTAGGTATATACCCAAAAGAACTGAATATAAATGCTCAAATACTTGTAAAAAACATTCACAGCATCACTATTTTTAACAGCCACAAGGTAGAAACAACCCAAAGGGCCATAAACGGACAAACAGATACAATATGATATATTATGTACCATACTCCTTAGCCATCAAAGGTAAAGTGCTTATACATGCTACAATGCACATGAACCTTGAAAACATTAGGCTAAGAGAGAAAACCAGACACGGAAGCTCACATATTGTATAATTCCATTTACATGAAATGTTTAGAAGCAGATTAGTGGTTTTCAGGGACTGGGGATGGGGTACCGGATGGACAGAGAGTGCTTAATGGGCACAATATTCCCTTTGGCATGATGAAAATGTTTTGGAAGGCGATGGTGATAATTGCCAGCTGTGAATGTATTAAAAGTCGCTGAACTGTATGCTCAAAAGAGTGAATTTTATGTTATGTGAATTTTCTCTCATTTTTTCCAAGGTTTAAAAAAAAAAAAAAAAAAAAAAAACTCAAAAGGCCAGGGGTAGTGGCTCACACCTGTAATCCCAGCACTTTCAGAGGCTGAGGCTGGTGGATCACAAGGTCAGGAGATCGAGACCATCCTGGCCAACACGGTGAAACCCCATCCCTACTAAAAATACAAACAAAAAATAGCTGGGTGGTGTTGCATGCCTGCAGTTCCAGCAACTAGGGAGGCTGAGGCAGGGGAATCGTTTGAACCCAGGAGACGGAGGTTGCAGTGAGCCGAGATCACCCCACTGCACTCTAGCCTGGCAACAGAGCAAAATTCCGCCTCAAAAAAAAAAAAAAAAACTCAAAAAAAAGACAAACATGGAATTATCATATGACCTAGCCACTCTACTAGGCATTTACAGAAGAAAAATAAAAGCTTTTATCCACACAAATACTTGTATATACAAATATTCATAGCTTTATTTATAATACCCCAAAATTGGAAACAACCTAAATATCCATCAACAGATGAATGGATAAACTGTGGTACAGCCACAAAATGAAGTGTTGTTTAGCAAGTAAAAGGAGTTAACTATTAATACATTCAACAACATGGATGAATCACAAAATAACTATGCTGAGTTAAAGAAGTGAGAACCCACCTCCAAAAGTAAATATGATTCCATTACTACAAAATTTTAGAAAATTCCTACCAATGTCTAGTGATAAAAAGCTGATCAATACCTGCCTGTGGACAGGTGTGGAAGAAAGAATAAGGGATATTACTAAGAGGCAGTAAGGAACTTTTGGAAGGAACAGAAGTATTCCTTATCTTGATTGTGGCGACAGTTTCACTAGTGTAAGCACATGTCAGAACTCATTCAATTAACAGTTTAAATATGTGGAGTCTACTGCACATCAATTATACCTCAATAAAGCTATAAAAATGATAGCATTTATCAATAGGAAGTGCACAGTAAGAAGATCACTCATATACTGACAATGGAAGTTAAAACAACAATATATTTCATATGCAGTCTTAAAAATATTTTTGGGCTGGACACAATGGCTCTGTCATCCCAGCACTCTGAGAGGCTGAGACAGGCAGATTACTTGAGCCCAGGAGTTTGAGACCAGCCTGGGCAACATAGCAAAACCCCATCTCTACAAAAAATACAAAAATGAGCCAGTGTGGTGGCACATGCCTGTGGTCCCAGCTATGAGAAAGGCTGAGTTGGGACGATCATCTGACCCAGGGAAGTTGAGGCTGCAGTGAGCCGAGATCTCTGCAGTGAGCCAAGATCATGCCCCTGCACTCCAGCCTGAATGACAAAAATGTTAAAAAAAAAAAAAAATAGCTGTTTTTCAAAGAAAAATACTTACTCTGATATTACTGAAAATGATGTAAGATATTAAACAGCTACGTGAATTGTATTTGCATTTGTACACCCATATGAATAAGCTAAGACACACCAAAATCCTGCCGGTGGTTGCTGGGATGTGGTTTTTATATTCTTCTCTATATGCTCTAAAATAGCTTTCTGTATACTTCTGTGTATCTTCCATATATAGCTCATAATTCTATAATTAGCAAAATATTTTAAAATATGCTTATATAGGAACTGATATTTCCATCATCAAATTTTGTATCAGATTTGCAATGCATCGATACAAAACAACGTTTGCAAAGTCCTCTTAAATACTGCAGAACACATTACTTTCTCAGACGTCTGGTAAGGGAGCCCAATCTGAGAATTTAAGCACAATCCTGTTTCATCATGGTTGCAAAGCTTCTACCTAAAAATAGCTTACTCTTACATAATCACTTGCCACTGATTTGTATGTTTTACATATCCTCAAAATAAATAGGTTTTTGTTTTTGAGATACGCCACCAGAGGTAAACAATCATTCTTAAAAGCAGGGAAGTTTAATCATAATCTAAACACAAACCTTATTTTCAGAAGTTATTCAGGGGCTCTGCAATTGATAGTTTTGCTGATGAAAATAACTAGAAACATTTATATGTAACAGAAGTAACACCATAGCAACTAATTGTTTAAATGAACTTTATTTGAATTATATACAATACCTCCATTTTAAATGTATGATTCATTAAGTTTTTACAAATATATACCCCATGTAACTAGCACCACCATCAAGATACAGAATAGTTCCATTACCTCTCTCCCCTAAGTTCATAGTCACTCTCTCCCTTCTCTCCACCTCCCGCTCAGGCAACCACTGCTCTGACTTCAATAACCATGGTTTAGGTTTGTCTGGTTTTGAACTTTGAATAAATGAAATCATGCAAGATGTGTACTCTTTTGTATCTGGCTTCTTTTACTAGTTATAACATTCTTCAGATTCATCCATGTTGTTGTAATATAAGCAGGTCTTTCCTTTTTACGAAGGTCTATTCCACTGTACAGTTATTTTATGATATCCAACTCCACTTTTCACATGCCTTCAGCTTTGTCTCTGAAAATAGCTTTCTGTATATGGTAAATATTGTTATGCCCAGAAAGACAATCACTTTGCTTTTTTAGAATCTGGTATTTTATTCTGCTTTGACAACACTTTCCTGGTTCTCAAACTGAGGTAAAAAAGTAAAATGTGCGGAATCACAACTTAGGTTATATGTCTATTTGAAGAAAACACTGTGAATATGTTAACGCAGTGCTTCCCAAGTTTTGTCAGTACATATGTTTACTTTATGCCAGGTACTATGCTAAATACATGGTGTATCAGCTCATATGATCCTCTCTACCCACAATCTCGTGGGGTTTGCCCTGAACAACACTCTTAAAAATAGTTAAGATGGTAAATCATATATTTTACCAAAAACAGAAAAAATAAAAGTTTTTCTCCAAATATTGGACTAAAATATATAGTTCGGAAGACTCATATTAACACACCAACAAAATCCCAAAACCCTTCCATTGCAGTATTTGCCATGTATTTTTACTTGGGTCCTTGACGTTATCTATATAACAAAGTCACTATCAAAATGTATATATTCTTGACATAAAATAAAACATAGTGTAAGGTAACAATATATTCCCAACATCTTTTCTTTGAAAAGGAGTCTCACTCTGTCACCCAGCCTGGAGTGCGGTGACACGATCTCGGCTCACTGCAACCTCCGCCTTCCAGGTTCAAGAGATTCTCCTGCCTCAGCCTCCCTAATAGCTGGGACTACAGGTGCATGCCACCACCTAATTTTGTATTTTTAGTAGTGACCGAGTTTCACCATGTTGGCCAGGCTGGTCTCAAACTCCTGACCTCAAGTAATCCGCCCACCTCCCCCTCCCAAAGTGTTGGGATTACATGCGTGAGCCATTGCATCCAACCTATTCCTAACATTTTAACAACTATTTACTTAATACTACTTGCAGAAAAAAATCCCAAAATGTAATCAGCATATGTGGATGCACCCTGGGGTACAATCATATTGAATTAACTCACAAGAGAATGTTGTAATCTAGTGATTGGGATCGAGGCAGGACCTGCCATTGATGAAGCCTATACAGAAACTGTGGATGAACCACAAACCAGGCTCTGAATTCTCTTAAGGCCAAAACAGAGAGAGAAATATAATCAATTATGCCCTTTTAATTGTCCACCAGGAAAAAAAACCACCAACTGTTCCTTAGAGAAAACCAACTCCCTCTTTGCCCTTAGCTCTAATTTCTTATCCAGGATTATATAAAGGGGAATAAACGTATTAGAGGGCAAAATAACCACGTCATTAAGGCTAATAATTTTCGAAATGCCTTTCAACAAAAAATTGAGGGTGTAACTCCAACTTACAATTCAGTCAAGGCCATTTTCCTGAAAAATCAAGAAAATACAGTCCAGGCTACAGCATTCTGACAGTTCAAGAAAGGACAGTTCAAGTTCCTATTAAAATAAGGAATCTTAGGAAATAGGCTACTTCTGTATTTTCCCAAAGTGCGACTTCAACCAAGCAAAATCTTCACAAAAAGACGGAAAGCAATTTCCTGTTGAAAACCTGGAACACAGGTATTCTCTTCAAAATCGGAGGACATTTCAATATTCTTGGCCATCTGCTTATCTTATTTCTAAATTTGGCATCCCTTGGTCAAATTAAGAAAGTAGCTTATATAGATGATCACATTCGCTTGGGCTGTTCTTTGGCATTAAATTTGGAGGCAGAATCCTGGATTTAGCTCTAAGTTTTGCCCGCTCCTAGCTAGCTACGTAAGCTTGGGCAAGTAAATGACACTCTCCTCCTAGCCCTAGCTTCCTCTGTAAAATAAAGAGCAGACTACTTTCAAACCGTTCTGCGGAGGTGCCACAGTGGATGAACAGGTGCTTTTACTTTCATCGGTCTTGTATACTGGCATCCACGTCTGCCTCCACTGCCAGTAAAACCTTTGAAGACTTCCAGACCAGATGTTCTACAATCTAAGAACAATTCTGTGATTTTGAGATTTTAAACAACTAATCCTTAACATAAATAACACATATAAATAAAATATTCAAAATTAAATAATTTCTAACACAAGTAAGAAATTTCGGCCAGGTGTGGTGGCTTATGCCTGTAATCCCAGCATTTTGGGAGGCCAAGGTGGGTGGATCACCTGAGGTCAGGAGTTTGTCACCAGCCTGGCCAACATGGTGAAACCCCATCTCTACTAAAAATACAAAAATTAGCTGGGCATGATAGCGTGCATCACTAATCCCAGGTACTTAAGGCTGAGGCAGGAGAATCGCTTGAACCCAGGAGGCAGAGGTTTAAGTGAGATGAGATCATGTCATTGTATTCCAGCCTGGGCCACAGAGTGATACTCCATCAAAAAGAAAAGAAAAGAGAAAAGGAGGAGGAAAAAAAAGAAATTTTACTAAGAATTATACTCACAAATCATTTCTAATCAAACTGTTCAGAACCCAGAAAAACAACAAGAAAATCTCCCTCACAGAAACATTATTGTGAGGGCTGATTTCTCAAGTAAACTCAAAAAGGCCTAGTGTCCTCAATGTAGCAAATAATTAGGCAAAATAACAGGTGATGGCCCCAGAGCATAGCCTCTCCCCTGCCACTGTATCTAACAATGTGTTCGTGTCTGCAGCCTGGGCGGTTATGAGCTCCCCTCTCCCAGGGGAAAGACATCTCCCCTGCATCTCTCTTGACCACTGAGCATAACCACGGTGCTTCTTGTTATTTCCATCACCACCTACTGCTTCCCATCGGGGTTCCTCTCATCCAACACACCATGCCACAAACCAGTTCTGCTCCCTTTCTCTCCCTGAATTGTGCACAAGTTCCCTTTAAGATATTTTCATGAGAATAAAGCATGGAAACTGATGAATTTCCTCTTATTGCATCTGAATGTCAGAGCAACCTGTGATATAGAAAGAAAGGGTCTGTGTTAATGACTCTGTGTTACACAGAACATGAGCCTTGGAGTAAGTTGCCCACAAAGAGCAAGAAAAGGGTGTCTGCTACTGAAACCCATGCCTGCAGACCCTACTTAGTAGCAGCCTTGTGTTCCATCATTTACGCCTTCTTCCCTGGCTTTCCCGCACTCTCCCTGGCTCTGTCTTCAACTGAACTGCATAAAGAATAACAAAGATCGTGAGGTAAACAATGGTGAACCTTTGAACATCTAAAGAAAACCAGACACAGGTTATCCTGGCTTGTTTCTCTTTGGTGTTGGGGCCAAGGTTCTGAGAAGGAAAGGGGTAGACGAATATGTTGAGCAGACGATGGAAAAATCCTCAAAGTGTAGGAGAGAGATTTTGAGAAAGAAAAAAGGTGGAAAAGGGAACAAGGGAATGAGGGTCATTCTTCTAACACTCAAGGATAGAAAAGAAAGTATGAGGGAAAAAGAAGGTGAGCAGCAGGTGAAGGAAAGAAACTGAAATGCCAAGCAGTGGAAACAGGATGAGGCGGCTAAGAGAAAAAAATCTGGAAGTCATTCAAAACTTCCGTACATTTTAGGTGTTTTAAATGTTAGGGGTATAGTACCTAGACTCCATTCATAAGCACTCTTCAGGCTGGAAATATGGCGTCTACAAAAATACATTATTAGAGTCTATAAAATAAAGCACTGGCTAAAGCTAACAGTGATACATTCGTGAAATTACAAAATACTAGAACTACAAAATATACAACTAGAAATCTGGAAAAGAAAAATTTTGAATTATCCATGTTCAAAAAACGAAGGATAATAAACGTATAGATCTAAAGGAAAAAATGAAATTCAAAAAACGGATACAGATAATTGTAAATTTTAATTTTAAAAAAGATGCAACAGATAAGAAATTAAAGACCATTTTTTGAAAAGTAATCAAAAAAATCTTTAATGAGACTTATAAGGAGGGACTTAGATTCATTTGAAAAGAAATTCATTTGGAGATATCCAAGTCAGGATTAGAAAAAATGAAAAAAGTTTAGAAAAGATATATAATTACAGATCCAACCTACGTTTAAAAAAAGAAAATTATGAATACGTTTATAATATATTTCAAAACTTAAATGTAAAGAATTCTTAAAAATATAACTTGTTAAACTGATCCAAAAAGAAATAAACTAAAATAATCCTAGAAACATTAAATATATGTAGTTAGTAGTTAAAAAAAAAACTTCACAAAAATAAGATGTTCTTATAAGAAAGTTCTAAATTTTCAAGGAACAGATCATTTTGATTTTATACAAAACAGCAAAAGAGGGAATACTCCTAAATGCACTTTATGAGGTCAGTATAACCTTGATGTTAAACCATGATGAGGACAGCACAAAAAAAGAAAATTACAAGTCAGTCTTACTTATAAACATACATACTAAAATAGATACTAAAATCCAAAGGAAACCAAATTGACTAGAATGTCAAAGATAATACATCATAACCAAATTAGGTTTATTCCAAGTAGACAAGGATGGTTGGCTTATCACTAGAAAAAGTCCAAATACATCATTTACCAGCTTCGCAAATTTAATAAACCATACAACCCTTTAAATAGACACCAAAGAACATCTGATAAACTCAACACCCCTTAATGATAAAAAAAAAAAGTCAACAATATAAGAATGAAAGGAAACTTTAAATCTAGTAAATCATATTTGTTAACTACCATTCTTAACAGTGAATCATTAGAAGTTAGAGGTATGCCTTTTTTAAAAAGACATCAGGGATGAACATGAATTCCCACCATCTCAGCTTCTATTCAACATTGCCCTGAAGGCCCTAGCCAATAAAGTAAGAATAACAAAAAGAAATGAAAGGTATAAGAATGGAAAGAAAGAAATAAAATTACAATCATTCACAGATTATGAGTGTCTACAAAATCTATCTTCATCATGTTTCCTCATTCCCCTCACATTTACTCCTTTGCACACTGCAATCTGGCTTCTTCCTATGTCAAGCTTCCCTGTTTTGTGTTTATTTTTAAGACCGGGTCTCACTTTGTCACACAGGCTGGAGTGCAGTGGTGCAATCTCAGCCCATTGCAACCTTCCCTTCCCATGCCCAAGTGATCCTCCCACCTTAGCCGCCCAAATAGCTGGGACCACAGGTGCACACCATCACACCCAGCTAATTTTTTGTAATTTTTTTTGTAGAGACACCTGAGCTCACAATCTCCTAAGCTCAGTAGATTCACCTGAGCTCACAATCTCCTGGGCTAAAGAGACCCACCTGCTTCAGCCTCCCAACGTGCTGGGATTACAAGTGTGAGCCCCTGCACCTGGCACTATGTAAAACTTCTAAAACTTCTGTCATCAAAGATTTCAATGACCAACCACCATGGTACATGTATACCTATGTAACAAATCTACATGTTCTGCAAATATAACTCATTTTTTTTTAGAATGAAAAAAAAAGATTCTAATGACCACCTGGCTACCAAATACAATGGGCATGCTTCAGTTCTTACCTGTCTTCTGGGTGGCTTGTCTCCCTTGACCTCCCCTGTAATTCTAGAGCTCCTCCCGCCTCTCTGGGAGCCTTTTCCCAGTCATCTCCACTGGCTCCCTTTCTTCCACTTGTCTGTCAAGTGTCGTATTCAATCCTTTGATTTCAAACTTGTCCAAGTGTCTTCTCCTAGGTGAGATTATTCATTCCTTTGACCTCAATTACCATGTTTACTTAGGTGACTCCCTATGCTAATGATTCCCAAATTTTTATCAGGCACCTAAGAACAACCTTACTTGAACATCAGCATGTCCAAAGGCAACTCATCTTTCCACATTCCCTCAATTCCTTGCCTTAATCACCTTCTATACAGTGTGACTTGTGCCATAATCCTGGGTGTCACCTATGGCTCCACCTTCATTCTCCACATTCCCTGCAGTACCAGCTCCTATTCGTGTCGTGTGTTTCTGAAGCATCTCTCTGCTCTCCAACCTCCTTCCCTTCCCTTCTCCATAGTCACTAACTTGGTTCAGTCCCTGATTATCTCCCTTGAGTTCCTGCACCTGCTTGTCCTGTTTGCAGGCCAGTGCTCCTCTCTAATCCTTCTCATAAGGAGCAAGTCTCATTAAATCTGATTAAAATCTTTCAGTGACTCCAACTGTCCAAGCTTTTGAACTCTATAAGCATAGGTTACAAAGTCCTTCAAAAGGACCCTGCTTCTAGCTTTTAGACTGGACTGTCTCTTTACTCTTTCCCTCCATTCCAGTCTTAATAAGCGATTTGCTAAAATTTACCCTCTTCTGTTGCTTCTGGATATGTTGTATCTTCTGTAAGAATCTATTTAGTTACTGACTCCTGTATAAGTCAGATGACTAAATACATTTGTCATCTAGTTTGATGAAGACAGACTGGTCTAGCAGTCTCTTATAAGGTAAACAATCTATAAATATTTATCAAATGACTCAAAAAAAAAAAGTCACAGACCATAATAGACATCAAATCCTCTGTGGTCCATTATAAAAATGCATAGGGGTTACACCCTTAAGACTCTGAAGTTAAAATGAAAGGAAAATCATGTCTGCCTATATAACTCATGCAAAATTCATCAGCGTATAAGCCAGGCACTGCATTCCACATCGGGAACATGGTAGGGAATAAGACAAACACAATCACATGCAGATTTTAGTCTTGGCATCATCATGAGATACAAAAACTTATCAGGATAGATCTTGAGTCACATCAAGCATGACAACCTAACACACACACACACACACACACACACACACACACACACACACACACACCCATGCTAATTAAAACCTTATGTAAGCTTTTATAATTAGCATTATGAATCTTATGAATTTTTGTTTAAAAATTCCCCAAAAGTTATCACAGTGAAATCCAGCTTCAGTTCACATAAACTTCATTTTATTTATAACTTATGTTCTGCCTGCTTCCAAAATTAATTTGTAACTATATCTCTGGACTCTATATAAAATGAAACTGAAAATTTTAGGAATATCTGTTGAATAATGTGGACCGAATCACAATTCTAAATTTCTATTAGCGGAATTAAAATATTGATTATAATCCTCAGAAAGCTGATAAACAGTCATATTTGAATGACAGAAGTAGTCAGTTTAGCCAACCTTTTTATAAAGAATGTAAATGATAAATGTCAAAAACTGTACATAGAGCTTAGATTATGATGTTGCACATTTTCTGTTATGCACAATATTTAAAACATGCTCAAACTATTTATAAACTACCTTGAATATTAGTAAGAGCTTTGCTTTAATATGGAAAACCTAACAGACTTTTTTACTTCCCCCCGTTTTGCAGGGCACAAAACTGGGGGTAAAGAAATTATATGGGTCACCTTCACCGTCAATACAACCTCCTCAATTTAACCTTTAAAGGGTTTCTGAAGAGGTGAGACTAGAGTCCAACAACTATATTCAGATTGATACAAGTTCCTTTAAAAGTCGTCTAGCAAAAGTAGCACTGGGACAGAGGCTGAAATAGCTACCTGGTCTTTATGCTCAGATTAATTACTTGCTAAACAGAAATTGAGTTACCTTGCCAAAGACATCAGCTTAGGAGCTAAAAAATCAAATGTGATTTGGAGGGGAGATTAACTTCGGTGTGTCCTCAAAATGGAAAGCAAGTTTACATTGAGACACCCCCCCCACCACGCCCCGTATTCCAGTCTACACATTATTCCACCAACACGCATTTCAAGCATTTTTCCCTCTCGAAAAAGATTCCTGCTAAGCAATGCCTTAATTCAGTCTTTGAACCTAATTAAAATTAAGAAACTTTTAAGAGCCTTAATAACTCAGAAAAGCTGTACTAAGCTCTTCCCTGGCATCTTCCTCTCCTTACCACCCTCTCTCTAAACCCAGAAAAATCCAGCACAACAGAAAGCGCAAAACAACTAGCCACATGCTCTGAATGCTAGGAAATGTGATTCCCCACTGGTTTAGGCTACAAAGAAACCCTGTGAGTAATCAAAAATCCTTAATCAAAACATTAAAATTAAAAGCCACCTCCCCGTTCTCCAACACAAATAGAATTTCCCTTTCTCTCCTTAATCCGCTCGGCTCTTCTCTTATTCCTGGAATTTCTGCGGCCGGTAAGTTCATCTCAATGTCAGCCGGAGCAGAGCCCTGCGAAAAATCACTAACTTGGAAGGTTATTTAGGACAATAATGTCTTTCACTGTCTTACTCCTCCCACTCCAGCCCTACTTGACCTAATACTAATATTCAACTAAAAAACACATCGGTCCACGGGCTTTTTCCCCAGTGGCTCTTCCTGCAGGAACCCCACGGCAGGGAGACCCGCGCTGGGAAGAGAACCGGGTCTCCGGGCTGGTGCGCCCCTCCCCGCGCGCCCGCGGCTGCACCCCGCTCTGCACACACACGTCCAACTATTCTTGGATCTACTCACATCCCTGGATCAAGTCTGGCTGCCCTCCCCGCTCCCTCCCTCGGCGTCCTCCGTAGCCCCAGGCTGCCCTGCAAAGCCAC
Source organism: Plecturocebus donacophilus (assembly GCA_004027715.1). Lineage (NCBI taxonomy): Eukaryota > Metazoa > Chordata > Mammalia > Primates > Pitheciidae > Plecturocebus > Plecturocebus donacophilus. The sequence goes on from PVKP010020810.1 coordinate 20,533, forward strand.
CGAGCTGCAAATACACCCACCCACCTGGGCCAGATCCGTGGACCCCGGCTGGCGCGCTCCACCCAGCGCTCCTCGCTAGCTCCAGCGCGAATGCGCCCGGCCTGCTCCTCCTCCTCCCCTCCAGCCGAGCCGAGCCGAGCCGATCCCGGAGGCGCGACCCAGGGCGGCCCGCAAGGTCTCCCTAAGTCACCTTCGTGCGGCCCGCCTCTGGCTCCGGCTGGGCAGCACCGCCCGCCTCCCCCAGCGAGGTCGGGCAGAGGTGGGGCCCGCCAGCGGCCCAGGACTCCCGCGCCGCGCCCGCCCGGGCCGCAGAGGTCCGCGCTGCCCCTCGGCCGCCGCTGGCTCGACCGCAGACCCGCCCTCTGGGGCTCGCGGGGAGAGCGCGGGCAGGCGGCGGCGAGGCCTGCGGCGGGCGGCTCCCTGCGCGCGGCTGGCGGCTTCCGGGCCGCTCCTCCCCTTCCCCAGCGCCGCTGGCGGGCGGAGGCGCAGGTAGGGACAGCCCAGCCGGGGAAGCCTGCACGGCCCTCGGAGAAGAGACGTCCGGGGCTGCTCCTTGGGCTCTGCGCGAGCGCCGCGGCGAGGCGCCTGCGAGGTCCTAGAGCGGCTGTGCGCTCGGCCCTCTCCTGGAGACACCGGCCCTGGCAACTTTTTTTTTTTCTTTTTGCCAGCCCGCCCATCGGGAAACTCTGGAAAGCAAAGGAATCTTCTCTCTAGTCCTGCCTGTCACTTACTCAGGCTTATGCTGAAGCGTTCGCGTTTAGGGTTCCAAAACCAAGACTGAAAGGCAGTCTTCACATAGTTGTTTATACCATAGTTGGGACACTGAGCAACGAGGAAAACAACGGTGTTAATCCTACCACCATGAAACCTACTTACATAAAATTATTCCAGCCAAGTTTGAAGGGCAAAGGTTCAGAGGGCAGGAAAACCCACCACCCAAATACCACACTTAAGTGCGATGTTCAGGTTAATGAAATGTATGGTTAACTATAATACTCTGATGGAGGGGGAAAAAATCTTTTTGTTCCATCATGTTTTAAACCTTTCACCTTACTAAAGTGTATAAATCTGTCCTCATACTTTAGGGAGCTCAGAGTAAAAACTGACAAAATTAAATACTTCTTTTACAAGATCCTAGGTACTTTAAGTCCCACTGTCATGGGTGGTAGCTGTAATTGTTCTACAGACCTAGAATGTGTTAAAGACCGTTCCAGGCCATGCTGGGAAAATTAGGAATGAATGTGAGTGAGGTTTCATGGCATCTTTGTTTTTATTTTTATTTATTTATTTGGAGACAGAGTCTTGCTCTGTCCCCAGGCTGGAGTGCAATGGCTCAATCTCAGCTCACTGCAACCTCCTCCTCCTGGGTTCAAGCGATTCTCATACCTCAGCTTCCTGAGTAGCTGGGATTACAGGCCTGCGCCACCACGCCCGGCTAACGTTTTGTATTTTTAGTAGAGACGGAGTTTTGCTATCATCCTGGTCTCCAACTCCTGGCATCAACCAATCCACCTGCCCCGGCCTCCCAAAGTCCTGGGATTAGGGGCATGAGCCACCATACCCAGCATCATGGCGTCTTTGAAAAGTCCGTTTCTTTCTCTTTTTTCACTCTTAAGTAATAACTGTGACTGTATTTGGAAAAACCACATATGGAAAGACAAGTCCCTGCTACAGAATCTCTCCCTAGGCCCTGAAAATTAGAGAATGAATTCAGTTTATAAAAGTAATACTAGTCAGCAAAGCAATGAAAAACCAATTACCTTCTTGTTTTAAAAGGCAATGTACAGAGCCCCTAAATGTACCAGGTACTGTACTGAAGCACCTCACATAAAATGATACATACATATGCTCAATTTCAGATTTGGAAACAGAATTCCTAAACATATATTGATTTGCTTAAGGTCAAGGTAGCAGAGTTTAGATCCAGATTGGTCTGATCCAAAAGGCTGAATTTTTCCCTTTGTACATTCATTATTCATTCATTCAAATACTTATTCATCATCTACCACATGCCAAGTACCAAGCTATAAAAATAACTACCATACTGTTGCTTCCTTAGGGAGCTCCAGTTTGTGAATATAAAATTATACAATATGATAAATGCTCTGACAGCAAGGAACTCACGGAGCAGCAGGGACACCTCACCTAGTTTTGAAGGGTGGAGTCTGGATGAGGAAATGGTCACCCAACAGGGCAAGCTTGAGAATTTATCTCACAGAACAGCAATGGGGAACTGCATGCTGGGGTCAGGGAAGAAAGAATAAAGGGAGATAGGCAACCATGATATAAAAAAATCAAATTGGGCTGGGCGTGGTGGCTCATGCCTGTAATCCCAGCACTTTGAGAGGCCAAAGTAGGCAGATTGCTTGAAGTCAGGAGTTCTAGACCAGCCTGGCCAACATGGTAAAACGCTGTCTCTGCTGAAAATACAAAAATTTGCTGGGCGTAGTGGCAGACATCTGTAATTCCAGCTACTCGGGAGGCTGAGGCAGAAGAATTGCTAGAACCCGGGAGGTGGAGGTTGTAGTGAGCCGAGATCACACCACTGTACTCTAGTCTGGATGACAGAGCAAGACTTTTTCTCAAAAAAATAAAATTGACAGGACTTGATTAAAGAAAGGGAAGAAGAAGGAAGAAGAAGGATGGACCAAAGCCGGTTCCCATGATCCTGGCCTAAATTACTGAATGGGTGGCAAGTCTATGAGTTGAATGGATAACTCAGTTTGAGATACATTGGTTTTGAAATGCTTCTGATATAAGCATATGTAAATGTTCAAAAGGCAGCTAGATATATTAGATCAGAACTCAGGAGAGGTCTGAGGTAGAGTGAGGAGAGGCCTGAGTCATCATGGAATTCTAGTTAAAGGAGTGGGTGAGATCATCCAAGGAGAATGTGAGGAGTAAGAAAGCCACTCACAGAAACCTAGGGAATACCAATATATAAGGCATAGGCAGATGAAAAGATGCTTTAGAAGGTGACTGAGGCTAGGCATGAGGCTCATGCCTGTAATCCCAGCACTTTGGGAGGCCTAGGCAGGCAAATTACTTGAGGTCAGGAGTTTGAGACCAGCCTCGCTAACATGGTGAAACCCCATCTCTACTAAAATACAAAAAATTAGCTGGGTGTAATGGCATGTGCCTGTAATCCCAGCTACTTGGGAAGCTGAGGCAAGAGACTCACTTGAACCCGGGAGGCTGAGGTTGCAGTGAGCCAAGATAGAGCCATTGCACCCTAGCCTGGACAACACAGTGAGACTGTCTCAAAAGAAAAAAAAGGTAACTGCTAGAAAGGAAGGAAAAGCCAAAAGAGGTGGCACTGTGGAAGCCACTGTGGAATTCCAAAAAGCAGGAAGTAGTCACATGCCGGGCCCTTCAGAGGACAAGCAAGACAATTTTTAAATGTCTTCTGATTTAGCAATAAGGAAATATTGGCAAGAACAATTTCGGTGGACTAGCTGGGAAAGAAGAAGTAGAAACAGAAAGTATCACATTTTCAAGAATGGCATTGGAAAAGGATGCAGGGAGACAGACAAAAGCTATAAATAAGAGGGTAGATAATTCCAAAGAGAGGAGCTATTTTTTGAAGCAAGGTCCCCAGAGAAGCAGAATGGAAGGAGACAGATGCCTCCAGCAAAAGGCAAGAAGAAAAGATAAGAGCAGATGCAGATGAAAACTGGAGTGAAGGGAGCGGAGCCATATACAGTGACTGGCTCATGTTTAACAAAGGAATTCTGCTTGGAGTGGAAGGAGATCTGAGTGGACTGCAGAGACAGCGGGCCAGAGACGGGTGCGGGCCCAAAAGAGCTGTTAAGAACACTAGGAAACAAGAGAGATCAGGGTCACAAAATGACTAGGGGACTGCCCGGGAGCACAGGAAGTGAAATGAATGGAAAAGATCATGACTCTGTAGAGCTGTAAGTCCACATGAACGCATGATTTCGCTTCAAAGATACTAGTGTCTGGTCCAGAGAAGCAGCACAGAATTCTAACCCTTCAGATGGTTCCCATGGCACATGGTACATATACCACAAAATTAGTACCACTCTTTTTTTTCTGAGATGGAGTCTCGCTCTGTTGCCCAGGCTGGAGGGCAATGGTGTGTTCTCAACTCACTGCAACCTCCGCCTCCCGGGTTCAAGTGATTCTCCTGCCTCAGCCTCCTGAGTAGCTGGGATTACAGGTACCCACCACCACGCCCAGCTAATTTTTTGTATTTTTAGTAGAGATGGGGTTTCACCATGTTGGCCAGGCTGGTCTCAAACTCCTAACCTCAGGTGATCCATCTGCCTCAGCCTCCCAAAGTGCTGGGATTACAGGTGTGAGCCACCACACCCAGCCAGCAACACTCTCATTTCAGTCATACAGGTGAGTCACAGCTCTTCAGCAGTCAGGAGATTTAACATGAAATATGTATAAAACACTTGATAAGTGAGCTTATACTAACTTTAAATGGACATTTCCTACCTTGGAAAAATTGGTATAACTAACATCAAGGAAGCTTGATAGTACACAAAATGAGAAGGGCATCCTATGGCAAGGAACACTACAGAAATAAATATAATTCCAGAAACCAGTTTCTGACCTTTTGAATGGAACTCTCAGACCAGGGTAAGAAAAGACACAGCACTCACATTCTGTTATACTGTTTCCAAGAACACCACCCTAAAAACAGTATCCGGGTTTTTCTTGACTAGAGCAACCACAAACTTTACCAATTATTTTTTATATTGCCATTTTCTCAACAGCATAAGCATTTTGTTTTTGTTTTTTTTGAGTTGGAGTTTTGCTTGTTGCCCAAGCTGGAGTGCAATGGTACAATCTCAGCTCACTGCAACCTCTGCCTCCCAGGTTCAAGTGATTCTCCTGCCTCAGCCTCCCAAATAGTTGGGATTACAGGCACGTACCATCACACCCAGCTAATTTTTTTTGTATTTTTAGTAGAAATGAGGTTTCACCATGTTAACCAGGCTAGTCTCAAACTCCAGACCTCAGGTGATCCGCCCTCCTTGGCCTCCCAAACTGCTGGGATTACAGGCATCAGCTACTGTACCCGGCTGTAAGCAGTTTTATTTACAAATAAAATCTGCCTGCAATATTGCCTCATTTATTTATAGCTCCCATGAAAACCTCGATTATGTAGGTCATATCAGTACATCCTCAAATAAGCAAAAAACACCCACATACCACAGAAATAGAAGGCATGAAGGCCTGCACACACTGTAACCACCCAAGATTCTAACAGAGAGCCAGTTTACTCTGACTAGACATAATTTTATGGAGTCTGGTTATCTGGTTTTCTTTTTTAATAAATAGGAGATTAGAAAGAGTAAATCAGAAGGCATCAGTATTCCACTGCTAGAGGCAAGTACACAGTTAATTCGACAAATGCAGAGGGGTAATTTTAAAAAACCTATAAAGAGCAAACAAGAGTTCAAAAAGCATTGGCAGGACCAGGCCATGTAGTAGAAAAACACGGACTCATATAAACATTATCCCCTGAGGGCACCTCTGTATTAAGGCGCAGAGTAATTATTGACATACAAAAGACCAATCTCGAGACACCTAGAAAACATAAAATTATGGCCTGACAAGGGCTTGTGAAAAAAAAATGAAAGAAACATAAAAGTAAGTTTTAAAATTTTAGGTTAAGATGTAAAATATTTAGAATAACTGCCATCAAAAAAGACTAGAATAAAAACAGCGCTGCTGCTGTGGGGGCTGGGGTCACTTACAGCTACTGGATCCCTGTTTTGTGCCAGGCCCTACAGAAGTGTTTCACCAACATGATCTCATTTGCTCTTCAAAACAATCCCTTTTGGGTGGTCACCATTTTAAAAAAGAGATTGTATTTTAAAACTGAGTCAAAGAGAGTAAATATCGCAGAGCCAGGAATTAAAGCCAGGTCTGGAGGACTTCAAAGCTTATGACTGCTCTTTAATAAAATTTCCAGATAATAGAAATGTAATTTACAATGCCAGATAAATAAGGCATTACAGCACATAATTATACCACTCTGACCCCGATTATCCTATTAAATTCCTATGCTGTAATCCATATGCATTTGAAAGACTAACTTCAGAAATGCCACTTACCTTTCAAATATTTTGTGGTAACTTCTCACTGTTTATCTTATTGTTGAGAAGGAAATCCATGGATTCTAAGTGTTTCATGGAGTTAGTATTTCATATAATTGCAGAAAAGATATCTTAAAGATACTCCAAAAGTTTGAAAAATTAAATGCTAGTTACTAAATGGAATACTGTGTTCCACGCAGTATGCTAACATACTCTATATATGTATCGTTCATCTACATGTAGTTGATGCCCACACCCAACTCGGAGGTGTTTATTTTCATTTTACAGAAACTTGTCCCACAGTTGGAGACAAGTTAGAGAAAGACAGATTTAAAACAGGTCCATCAGACCTTCAGAACAGTGCTTCTAACACCTTGCTATATGGTCTCCCTTATTTAACAGATGAAGACAGCAAGGTTCAGAGAAGTGAAGTAAGCTTGTCATTTAAATAATAATGATGGAAACACAACACAATCATCTCAATGGTAGTGGTCAAATAAAAGTTCTTTAGACAATGCTACCTCTTCCCAAAACAGGATAAATCCAAAGTTACACACATAAAAGCTCCAAGATACTATCAGAAAAGAGAGACTACAAATGTTAATTAGATAAGATCCTACGATAACTGTTGACTTTTATTCAGAGCTTACTATGTGTCTGCTACTATGCTAAGTATTTTGCTTATATTATCTTATTTAATACTCATGACAAATTGAAGAGGCTAAAAGAGGTCAATTAGCCTAAACACCAAATTAACACATTACTTCCAATCTAATGTTCAGCCTTAAAACCATACATTTCTAGAACAAGGAAGGTATCAATACATTCATCAGATACCACATAAGAGACATGAGTGAAATGTGGTTTTACAATGTACTAAATATTTCATGAATCCTATGACATCATAATTTATTAATTTCAAACTTATTCTGAAATGCAACCATCCTCTTCAGATTTATTTAGAACATGAAATCATCTGTTATTTAAATAAACTTGCACATGAAATTTGCAAACCACCAAAAATAGAAGTGCTGAGGAGGGATATTTTCAAACAGTATTTAAAAAAATCAACCATTTGCAATGTTTAATGAACAATTATGTTTTCCTGTGATAGTTAATAAAATTCTATTAAAAGACTTTTGGTAAGTTTGTTTTAAATGATTATTATTTCCATATTTGTCTTAGTCTCCAAATAAACTAATATATGGAATTTGTGCTACATACAGCAAACACAGCATTTAAAAATTTGTATATGCTCGCCATGGTGACTCATGCCTGTAATGCCAGCACTTCAGGAGGCTGTCGGGTGGATGGCTAGCATCCAGAAGTTCAAGACAAAGCTGGGCAACATAGAAAGGCCCCATCTCTAAAAAAAAAAATAAATAAATAAAAATTGGCTGGGCATGGTGGTGCATGCCAGTAGTCCCAGCTATTTGTGAGGCTGAGGTGGGAGGATCACTTGAGCCTGGGAAGTTGAGGTTGCAGTGAGCTATGACTGTGCCACTGTACTCCAGTCTGGGCAAAAGAATGAGACCCTGTCTCAAAAAAAATTGTATATGAATTCATAAGGATCTTTTTCTAATCATGAGAAGATAAAATTTTAGATCTTTACATATTAGAGGAACATATATAAAACCAATTTCATCTGTCTTCTTTTACTGAAACCTAATCTCTAACCAAAAGGTACAAGTAAACTATAACAAGAATAAGAAATTTGGTACCTTAATCTAAAATACTGAAGATTAGACATATATATATGTGTGTGTGTGTGTGTGTGTGTGTATATATATATATATATTATATATTATATATAATATATATATAATATATAATATATATAATATATAATATATATATTATATATATTATATATATTATATATATATTATATATATAATATATATATTATATATATATTATATATATTATATATATATATATACATATATAAACAAAATGCAAAGAAAGCCTATTGACACTTGACTTACATTAAAGTGATAAAAATGAGGGGAAAAACCATAAAACAAGAAAAATCCTAGCTCTGGCAACCAAAACATATCCTCACAACTTTTCAGTCCTTTCAAAAAAAAGAATCACTAATAGCTCAGCATAGCACTCTTACTAATATCTGTGTTTTTTTTTTTTTTTTTTTTAAACAGGGTCTCTGTCACCCACGCTGGAGTACAATGGCGCCATCTTGGTTCACTGCAGCCTCTACCTCCTGGGTTCAAGAGATTCTCAGGCTAATGTTTTTATTGAGATGGAGTCTCACTCAGTCACCCAGGATAGAGTACAGTGGCACAATCTCGGTTCACTGCAACCTCTGCCTCACAGGCTCAAGCGATTCTCGTGCCTCAGCTTCCCAAGGAGCTGAATTACAAACGTGTGCCATCATGCCTGGCTAATATGTGTATTTTTAGCAGGGATGGGGTTTCATCATGTTGGCCAGACTGGTCTCAAACTCCTGACCTCAGGTGATCTGCCTGCCTTGGCCTCCCAAAGTGCTGGTGTTACAGGCGTGAGCCACTGTGCTCAGCCTTTACTCCTATTTAGAAAAGCAAATGGCAAACTGTTGAAGGGTAAAAGAGTGAGAGGAAAGAACACTAAAGATATTTAATCCATTGAGCTTAGTTTACATAGATAAGTATGATAGCACTCTATTTTCTAAATAAAAGATTTTTAAATATAAAGCCCTTCTGTTTCTAGAATATGTTCACATCTCTCTTACTGAAATGTCACAACAATCCTGAGTAGATCAATTTTAAATATACCTATTAAATATGGCCACATCAACAAATTCAAAAGACATGAACATAAAGTTATTTCATCCTGCTTAATCAATAATAGAGAAGTTCTAAATTTTGGTGACAAATGAAGCTTTCATTTTCTTTGTTAATAGGAATTTTTTCCTACTTTTGAACAATTTGAAAGCAATGACTTCATGGACAACCACAAAAGCAACATCCAAACAATTATTTTACAAATTCAATTCTGAACTACCTACCCCTTCTTGTTTAGTGAAGAGATTAAGGCAATCACTCAAAGCTACACAAGTCTCTCTAGAGGCTTCTGAGACAACTTCAACTTTCTGAAGAAATGATGGAAGCATTTCTATAAATAAAAAAATAAATATAGTGAGTGATTTTAAAGAATCTTAAGGTAAACTAAGACCACAAAAATATTCTTAATATCTATTAACCTCATCTTTCTATCTAGCTACCTTAAGCAAAACATATCATATGTTTCTTTTTTTTTCTTTTGAGATGGAGTCTCATTCTGTGGCCCAGGCTGGAGTGCAGTGGAGCAATCTTGGCTCATTGTAACCCCTGCCTCCAGGTTCAATGGATTCTCCTGCATCGGCCTCCCAAGTAGCTGGGACTACAGGCACAGGCCATCACACCTGGCTAATTGTTTTCGTATTTTCAGCAGAGACAGGGTTTCACGATGTTGGCCAAGCTGGTCTTGAACTGCTGACCTCAGGTGATCCACTCACCTCGGCCTCCCAAAGTGCTGGGATTACAGGCGTGAGCCACCAAGCCGGGTTTTATATGTTTCTTGGGCATCTTTATTAAACACATGCTTTATTTAGGGCGCATAAATTGATATAGAAAAAGAAAGAATGGAGCCTTCTCCTAAAAAAGGTCTATACCCGGCCAGGTGTGGTGGCTCATGCCTGTAATCCAAGCACTTTGGAGGCCAAGGTGGGTAGATCACCTGAGGTCGGGAGTTCAAGACCAGCCTGACCAATGTGTTGAAACCCCATCTTTATTGTTTAAAAAAAAAAAAAAAAAATTTTAAAAAAAAAGGTCTATATCCTACAACAGGGGTCCCCAAACCTGGGATGCACACTGGTACCGGTCTGTGGCCTGCTAGGAACCGGGCTGCACAGCAAGAGGTGAGCAGAGGGTGAGCGAACATTACCACCTGAGCTCTGCCTAGTGTCAGATCAGTGGCGGCATTAGATTCTTACAAGAGCACGAATCCTATTGCCAACTGTGTATATGAGGGATCTAGGTTGTGGGCTCCTTATGAGAATCTAATGCCTGATGATCTGAGGTGGAACAGTTTCAGCCCGAAACGAAACCATCTCCCCACTCGCACTCCCACCCCTACTCTTGAGTCTGTGGATAAATTGTCTTCCACAAAACCAATCCCTGGTGCCAAAAAAGTTGGGGAGCACTGCCCTACAAGCACCAAGACTAAAAAAAAAAGTTTATAGGAATTAAATAACAATGTAACGTTTAAGAAGAACAGATGACAGGAAGGACTGATAGCACTCCTTATAAGACATTAACATTTCCTTTGTAGATAAGTAATTTTACTCAAAAGCAAGTGCTAAAGAAACAAAAATAATTCTGTAGTTGACATGGTGGCTAACATATCTGAAGACAGCATTACCTCTACTTCCTGTTTGGACCATTTTTTGGCAGAAATAGGTCTTTCACTCTCAAAAATGTGTCCCTATAAAGCCAGTACCACTTAGTATATGTTTAAGTTGGGAATAAAGAAATGGTAGTATCAGTATCTGCCCTGGTCCCCCACAGAAAGTCTTAACCCATTTACTAAATTTAAAAAAAAAAAAAAAACATGTTATGTCCAGATTAATGCAAAAAAAATGTACTTAGTTGAAATGGTTCCTGATATTTTGTTAATTATGCATTAAGATCCTTTAAATCTGTTCCTTCCATCAAATAAAAATCTTAACATTTAAGAAATCTTTTCATCAAAAAATAACTAAAAGGTGGGGACAGAACAAGATTTGTTAAAAGACACAATATTACAGCTAGGGCCAGGCATGGTGGCTTATGTGTGTAATCCCAGCACTTTGAGAGGCCAAGGTGAAAGGATCACTTGAGGCCAGGAGTTCAAGAGTAGCCCCAGCAATAAAGCAAGACTCCATCTCTACAAAATTTAAAAATTAGCCGGGCATGATGGTGTGCACCTGTAGTCTCAGCAACTTGGGAGGCAGAGGCAGGAGGATTCCTTTAACCCACGAGTTCAAGTTTCTATACTACAGTTCAAGACCAGTATGGCCAACATGGTGAAACCCCATCTCTATTAAAAATACAAAAGTTAGCTGGGTGTGGTGGTGGGTGCCTGTAATCCCAGCTACTCGGGCAGCTGAGGTAGGAGAATCGCTTGAACCTGGGAGGTGGCGGTTGCAGTGAGCCAAGATGGTGCCACTACACTCCAGCCTGGGAGACAGAGCAAGACTCCATCTCAAAAATATATGTGTGTGTGTGTGTGTGTGCATGCGTGCGTATGTGCGTGCGTGTGTGTGTATGTACATATATATGTATATGAAGGCAAAATATTGTATATATATTTTATATATATGTGGATATGAAGGCTAAATGATATTTTATATATATTATATATATATGTGGATATGAAGGCCAAATATTTTATATATATTTTATATGTATATATATGGATATGAAGACCAAATGATATTTTATATATATATATATATATATATGGATATGAAGGCCAAGTGATATTTTACCACAGTTTACATCTTATGAAATATATCTTATGGAATAGTTTTGTCTTGTTAGCTATTCTTAATAAAGCCCAACTAATTGAAAACTGCCATATTTTAAAACCAATTTGACTTTATAGATGTTATTTTTCATTTTGAACCTCTGGTACACATTGTGAAGATTTATTCTCTACTTAGTTGCTAAATAGCAAAAGAGAGTACCATATGCTAGGTGCCATATGACTTAAATAGTGCCTGAACAGATGTCTCACACGAACTGTGGACCGAGTACTGAGAGGAGATGTACCAGGAGACACACACACAGCCTATGCCTTCCATACATTTTCAGGGTAATCTAATAATTTTCCACTTTCAGGGCATAAATGACAGGAAGATGAAAGCATAACCATTCATAGATATAGTTCTTGTATTAAATACCACCATAAGCTTAATATCCTGTTTTGTCTGTTTTAGATATTTCATAAACTTTAGATACTTGTTAACATGAAGCAAACATTAATTGTCTAAATACATACTTAGGAATATTATAAGTGTTTGAAAATACTGGTTCTGCAAGGTTTCAAAAAATATCCCAAATATCCCAAATATATATACATATACATAAATATATATACATATATATATAAACATATATACATATACATAAATATATATATAAATATATATACATATATTTGGGATATTTTTTGAAACCTTGCAAAACCAGTATTTTATATATATATATATATATTGAGCTGCCCAGGCTGGAGTGTAGTGGCGCATACTCGGCTCACTGCAAACTGCCTCCTGGGTTCAAGGAATTCTCCTGCCTCAGCCTCCTGAGTAGCTGGGATTACAGGCATGCACCACCATACCTGGCTAATTTTTGTATTTTTAGTAAAGACAGGTTTCACCATCTTGGTCAGGCTAGTCTCGAACTCTTGACCTCAGGTGATTCGCCCACCTCAGCCTCCCAAAGTGCTGAGATTACAGGCATGAGCCACTGCCCCTGGCCATAGAGAGAAGTTTTCATAAGAATCCACCATTGAGAGAGTGTCAAATTCTTTCGTCCAAAAGAGTCAAATGTTACCTCATTTCTCTGACAAGCTAGTGTTAAAACAAGATTTTTAAAATGAACTTCCACAGTAGAACCGTTTAAGAAATGCTGAACCAAGGTTCAGCCACACTGCAGTGTATACACCACACTGCAATACGCCACACTGTGTATATTGCACACTGCACTATGCCACACTGCAATGTAGCACATCAGGGCCATTCAACTCACATTGGCATGCTGCTTCTTTTTTGTTGTTGTTTTGGAGACAGAGTCTCACACTGTCACCCAGGCTGTAGTGCAGTGGCGCGATCTTGGCTCACTGCAATCTCCGCCTCCTGGGTTCATGCAATTCTCCCGCCTCAGCCTCCCAAGTAGCTGGGACTACAGGGGCATGCCACCATGCCCAGCTAATTTTTTTTGTATTTTTAGTAGAGACAGGATTTCACCATGTTGGCCAGTATGGTCTTGATCTCCTGACCTTGTGATCTGCCCGCCTCAGCCTCCCAAAGTGCTGGGATTACAGGCATGAGCCACCAGGCCCGGCCTGGCATGCTTCTTATAGAATGATGTTTACATATCGTTACATAAAAAAAAATAAAACTGCTAAGCTTCTAGAAAAATGACCAACTGGGAATCACTGCAAATATGTTTTAGCCAGTTAATATTTAGAGACTAAACTGTCATGAATAAATGCAAAAAGGCCAGTATATTGCCTTATTTGGCCTGCTAAAAGAATCTGATGCTGTTGATTTTCAGGAAAATAGTTATTTTTTGTACTAAAAATGTTTTTGAAGTCATGAAAGCTGTTAGAAGATCATATTGGAAAAGCTTAACTTTAGAGACATAAAAAGCTTACAATCTGTCATTTTTCATGATTACACTGAACAATTTTTAATCGGTAAGTTTTTCAAATACTGGGAAAACACTTGTTTCTTTGTGTGAACAAATTAACCTCTTGTACAGACAACCTCCACTGTTCTCCTACTGTAAAAAAATATAAAAGTCCACATTTCCTTAGCCTAACATTTAAGATGCTCAATAAACTAAATTGGTTTTAGCCAGACTGTTCTCCTGGAAATGTTTGTTTACCTAGAAACAGTCTTCAAAATGTTCCCTCTTACTTGAATATTGGAAATAATAATTATTCATATTCAGAAGTTTCCCTACTTGACAAAAAAAAATTATTTTCTTTCAAGACCTAGTTCAAATGCCATCCTCCCCCAGGAAGCCTTCCTTAAATATCACTGTGGAGGCTGGGTGCTATGGCTTATGCCTGTAATGACAACACTGTGGGAGGCCAAGGCAGGAGGATCACTTGAGCCCAGGAGTTGAAGGTTGCAATAAGCTATGATCACACCACTGCACTTCAGCCTGGGTGACAGTGCAAGACCCTGTCTCTAAAAACAACAACAAAATATCACCAGGGCCATGACAGCAGCTGCTTCTGGACTCCAACAGCAGCCACATCCACTTGTTACAGGGCCATGAGGCATTGTATGGATGTTGTCTCTCTGAGACCCTCTGTAAACTCTAAACCTCCTTACCCCCATCCAAACTCCGAGCTTTGCCAAAACCATAACCTCTCAAATATTTATTACATGAATAAGAAAACTAATAAAACAACTTATTCCATGCCTTGCACCATAATTGTTTTAATGTAAAATATAATCTGAATCCAAATGGCTTCAAGTTATTACATCTTACCTTAAAAGAATTGTGGTTCTTTTCAGGTAAAATATGAAATGAAAACATTTTCATTTATATTACTATAGGTTGGTTGATTAGGGCAGATTGAGAAATAAGTAATTTTTAACTACACTTTGTTTTTTACTTGTGGTACAAGAAAATATATTTTGCCTGTTTTTCAACATTTAACTGAAATATTCTCACCATTTGGGATAAGTTATTTAAAGAAAAAAAAAATAGATGAAGGCATTTTATTTCCTCATCCCTTCCCTGTTGGTAATGGTGCTACCTTGAATATGGATGTGTGTGGCTTTTTTAAAAAATAATAATTAAATACAAATAGGAGAGAGACTAAATCCAAAAACTACAAAATCTTGTGACAAAGCTAAAGATCAGAGGAAATACAGAAAATAACAAAATGGGTGATTTCTCTTTTGTGGTGTTGAAAAAAAATGCAATACATAATGACTACATACATGAAAGACCTAATCCAACTGGAATGAGCAAAATCCATTTTAAAATGGACTTTCATATCAGATTGGAATTATATAAATGCTTCAAAGAAAATCAGTACTCTCTTTTCAAAACAAGGAACAAATATTGCACATAAAAATCAACTAATCTTCTAAAAGCTTCTACTCCATAAAACTAAAACTTAAAAAATATCAAAAGAGGTTATATTGTAAGACATACAAATATACATCTATTTTTTGTTCAAATTGAAATGACTACCTTAAATACAATCATCCACTGAAGAAGTACCTCTGACCATTTTATCTGTATATTTACATCTATATAATTTACATTCATTGCACTGGAGGATATAAAATATATAGCTGAAAGTGGCATGTATTCAATGAATAATAAAAAGATAATATCTGGGATGCTGTGAGACATAACTAGAGAGAATGTTGTGCATACTTTAAAAAATATTAAAATTTCAGGCCAGGCGTGGTGGCTCATGCCTGTAATCCCAGCACTTTGGGAGGCCAGATCACAAGGTCAGAAGGTCAAGACCATCCTGACTAACACAGTGAAACCCCATCTCTACTAAAAATACAAAAAATTAGCCGGGTGTGGTGGCATGCCCCTGTAGTCCCAGCTACTCGGGAGGCTGAGGCAGGAGAATCCCTTGAACCTGGGAGGTGGAGGTTGCAGTGAGCCAATATCACACCATGGCACTCCAGCCTGGGTGATGGAGCAAGACTCCATCTCAAGTTAAAAAAGATAAAATTTCATTAAGAGATTCTACTCATGAAAAAATAAAATAAAAATTCAGAGAAGAGCATTATCATTATGGACTAGAGTAATCCATAGTTTGATGAAAAGATGTGGCACTTGAGCTGGATCTTAACAAGAAACTTTTTTTTTATCGCTAAATATAAGTCCAATAAAACAAACACCTCTAAAATAGAGTGCCAAAAATACTAGTCCTGAGGGAAGACAATTCCAGAATTATGATCAATGAGAACTCTAGGGAGGTGAGAAGATTTCATCTACCAGATATGGAGTGGCAACTGCGTGGCAGACACCAGCTAGGGGCTGGAAAAAAAGGAGTAAGTGGAACAGACAGTCTTTGTCCTTACAGAGCTTGCTGTCTAGCAAGGAAAATGGAAAATAAAACAATTCCTATTGAATGAATAATACTGACCAAAGGGAGACTTTAGAAGAGTAAGAGGTGAAGGATATGATTATTTGGAAAAAATGCAATGATTTACATTTAAAAATTTAGAAAAGAGAGGCCAGGAGGGGTGGCTCACACCTGTAATCCCAGCACTTTGGGAGGCCAAGGCAGGTGGAACACCTGAGGTTGGGAGTTCAAGACCAGCCTAACCAATATGGAGAAACCCCCCTCTACTAAAAATACAAAATTAGCTGGGTGTGGTGGCCCATACCTGTAATCCTAGCTATTCAGGAGGCTGATGCAGGAGAATTACTTGAACCCAGGAGGTGGAGGTTGTGGTGAACCAAGATCATGCCACTGCACTCCAGCCTGGGCAACAAGAGTGAAACTCGGTCTCAAAAAAAAGAAAAATTTAGAAAAGAGAGTACAAGTCACAAAGACCTGAAGTCAAACAAAACAGGAGAGAAGCCAGCAGAACTACAGGATGTGTTTTGCACTCCCTTCCAAATGAAAATGAAGTGAGGCAATAAGAATCATTAATTTTAATCAAATTGAGTAAAATCTTTATCAGAGGGTATAATTGGATTTGCATCATTTCTGATTGAATTGTCCAGTGGGTTCGTCACCTTATGGTAACGGCCTTATGAGAAAAAGAGTTAATGAAGTAAATGGTAGCTAGGGTTGAGCCACATATGATCTAGAAAGGGCACCGGTGCCCAAGGTCAAGAGAGGAGTCTTGAGAAGGTTTGTGCCACAAAGAATAAGGTGTAGAACTGGATGACATGTTAGTTAACCCAGTCTGCGTGCTTGAGAGAGCTTCAGAGTATGATGCTTGCCTGTCTTCTAGACTTTGACAGAAATAGGCTGGGCATGGTGGCTCACCTCTGTAATCCCAGCACTTTGGGAAGTTGAGCGAGGCAGATCAACTGAGGTCAGGAGTTCGAGACCAACCTGGCCAATATGGTGAAACCCTGTCTCTACTAAAAATATAAAAATTAGCCGGGCGAGGTGGTACTTGCCTGTAATCCCAGCTACCCGGGATGAGTCAGGAGAATCACCTGAACCTGGAGGCAGAGGTTGCAGTGAGCTGAGATAGTGCCACTACACTCCGGCCTGGGCCACACTCCGTCTCAAAAATATAATAAAATAGACTTCGGCAGAAGTAAAAGTGAGCACTACATCACTTAGTCTCATAGCCACACGGTCTCACCTATTGGACTCTTCAACCTTGCTGCCTGAAAGAGGGCTTGGACCAAAGACAGAAGCTCGCTCTCCAGTGCCCTGTACAAACAGGCCTGAATAGGGCCAACTATCATGGCCTGTACCTTTGCTTGCTCTTCCTGTCCCTTCTAACGTCTGAGGAGGCAAGGCCTGCCCAGAGAGAGAAACGGAAGCATTACACTAAAGAGTGGTTAGTGCCATGGTAGAGAAAGTGCAGGGTGATCTGAAAACACTTAAGAACATTTGGCCTAGTCGTAGAGAAGTCAAGGAGAAGTTTCTGTAACCTACATGTGAGATTTCATGTCTTGGAAACAACATATGCTAAGACCCAAATGCATGAGAAAAGGTCACTGTTGCTGCACAGAATGTAGAAGGAAGGAAGGAATAGGTAAGAGAGGAAGCCGCTGAAGTGAGTAGACACACAGGTCACAAACTCAGTGACTTAGAGTTCAGATTATACCCTAAGGTACTGAATGCTTCTGTTAAGGCTGTGACAATTTCAATTTGTGTTTTAGAGGCATCTAGTACTCTGTGGAATATTCCATGCAGGTAAATGAAAGAATGTAAGAGTGGAGGCAGGGATGGGCACAGTGGCTCACACCTGTAATCCCAGCACTTTGGGAGGCCAAGGCAGGAAGATTACCTAAGGTCAGGAGTTCAAGACCAGCCTGGCCAACATGGTGAAATCCCATCTTTACTAAAAATACAAAAATTAGACAGGTGTGGTGGTACATGCCTATAATCCCAGCTACTCAGGAGGCTGAGGCAAAAGAATCGCTTGAACCCAGGAGGTGGAGGTTGCAATGAGCTGAGATCGGCCATTGCACTCCAGCCTGGGTGACAGAGCAAGACTCTGTCTTAAAAAAAATAAAAAAAAAAGAATGGAGGCAGTGTGGCCAGCCAAGAAGCTGTGGTAATCAATGGGAAAAATGGTTATGGCCTATTTTAGCATAATGGTAGGGGAACATAGGAAGAAAAATAAAGTAGAGAGATATTAAGAGACAGAATGGACTGTCTATAGCCTGAACACACCCAATCCTGGCTAATCTCGGAAGCTAAGCAGGATCGAGCCTGGTTAGTACTTGAATGGGAGAACTGATCCACAAAATATATTTGGAGAAAGAGGAAGTACAATGACTCCAAAGTTGGGTCTTGGGAAACTGAGTGAATTAATTATGTATTTTTGGGGATGAAGAACAAAAAGAATAAAGAAGAAAAGAGAAGGAAAAAAATGACAGCAAAAAAGGTGGATTTCTTTGTTGTGGAATCAAAACTTCTGCTCTACATCAATCCCACTCTACCCTTGAACTTCTGAATAGAAGACAAGGAAGATCTGAACACCACCTTAACTAAAACAGCAAAGCTAATTTAATTGTCCTCAACAAATTCTACTTTACGTTGTAGATCTGGTTATAAATCTGCAAACTCCTCCTGTTCTTAGATCAAATGTGCAGGGGTCAACAGTGAATTCTTGATATTCATTCCAGACTGTTCATTGTTTTTCTTCTGTTTGTTTGGTTTTGGGTTTTCTGGGGTTTTTTTTGAGAGGGAGTCTGACTCTGTCACCCAGGCTACACTGTAATGGCATGATCTCAGGTCACTATAACCTCCACCTCCCTGGTTCAAGCAATTCTCCCGCCTCAGCCTCCCAAGTAGCTGGGATTACAGGTGCACATCATGACACCCGGCTAATTTTTGTATTTTTTAGTAGAGACAGGGTTTAGCCATGTTGGGCAGGCTAGTCTCGAACTCCTGACCTCAGATGATCTGCCACCTCAACCTCCCAAAGTTCTGAGATTACAAGCATAAGCCACCATGCCAGCCTGTTTATTGGTTAAGAACACACTCTGGAGCCAGGCTGCCCAGGGTCAAATGCTAACTATGGTTTTTACAAACTCTGTGACCTTAGGCAAGTTTTATAAGCTCTCTGTGCCTCAGTCAATTTATCTGTAAAATGGACAGAATAGCTGTATACACTGCATAGGGCTGTTACCAGGCACAAATAAGTTAATATAGATGCTCCCCAACTTACGATGTGTTTATATCCCAATAAACCCATCATAAACTGAAAATATTGCTTTCACACTATTGTAAAGGTGAAAAATTGTCAGTTGAACCACTGTAAATTAGAGACTGTCTATATATCAAATGCACAGAACAATGTACCAAAAAAGGTTATATGGGGCTGGGTGTGGTAGCTCATGCCTGTAATCCCAGCACTTTGGGAGGCTGAGGGGGGTGATCAGGAGATTGAGACCATCCTGGCTAACACATCCTGGTTTCAACACAGTTGAAACCCTGTGTCTACTAAAAATACAAAAAATTAGCCAGATGTCATGGCATGCTCCTGTTGTCCCAGCTACTCAGGACGTTGAGGCAGGAGAATCACTTGAACATGGGAGGTGGAGGTTGCAGAGAGCCGAGATCACACCACTGCACTCCAGCCAGGGTGGAATCTCGGGGAAAAAAAAAAGGCTTTATGTGTTTCTCCATCTTGGGGGGAAAAAAAAA
>PVKP010020811.1:0-32184 GCA_004027715.1 Plecturocebus donacophilus
GTTTTGACTTTTTGTCCAATTTGCCAGTCTGTGTCTTTTGATTGGGGCATTTAGCCCATTCACATTTAAGGTTAATATTGTTATGTGTGAATTTGATCCTGGCATTTTGATGCTAGCTGGTTGTTTTGCCCTTTAGTTGATGCAGTTTCTTCATTGTGTTGATGCTCTTTACTGTTTGGTATGTTTTTGGAGTGGCTGGTACTGGTTGTTCCTTTCTATGTTTAGTGCTTCTTTCAGGAGCTCTTGTAAGGCAAGCCTGGTGGTGAAGAAATCTGTCAGCAATTGCTTGTCCATAAAGGATTTTATTTCTCCTTCAGTTGTGAAGCTTAGTTTGGGTGGATATGAAATTCTAGGTTGAAAGTTCTTTTCTTTAAGGATGTTGAATGTTGGCCCCCACTCTCTTCAGGGTTGTAGGATTTCTACCGAGAAATCCACTGTGAGTCTGATGGGCTTCCCTTTGTGGGTAACCTGACCCTTCTCTCTGGCTGCCCTTAGCATTTTCTCCTTCATTTCAACCCTGGTGAATTTGACGATTATGTGCCTTGGGGTTGCTCTTCTTTAGGAATATTTTTGTGGTGTTCTCTGTATTTCCTGGACTTGAATATTGGCCTGCCTTGCTAGGTTGGGGAAGTTCTCCTGGATAATATCCTGAAGAGTGTTTTTCAGCTTGGATTCATTCTCTCCGTCACATTCAGGTACACCTATCAAATGTAGATTAGGTCTTTTCACATAATTCCATATTTCTTGGAGGCTTTGTTCATTTCTTTTTACTCTTTTTTCTCTAATCTTGCCTTTTCTTTTTATTTCATTGAGTTGATATTCAATCTCTGATATCATTTCTTCTGCTTGGTTTATTTGGCTATTGAAACTTCTGTATGCTTCTTGAAGTTCTCTTGTGTTTTTCAGCTCCATCAGGTCTTTTATATTCTTCTCTAAGCTGTTTATTCTTGTTAGCATTTCATCTGACCTTTTTTCAAGGTTCTTAGTTTCTTTGCATTGGGTTAGAACATATTCTTTTAGCTCAGAGAAGTTTGCTATTACCCACCTTCTGAAGCCTGTTTATGTCAATTCATCAGACTCATTCTCTATCCAGCTTTGTTCCCTTCCTGGTATGGAGTTGTGATCCCTTGGAGGAGGAGAGGCATTCTGGTTTTTGGTGTTTTCATCCTTTTTGCACTCGTTTCTTCCCATCTTTGTGGATTTATCTACCTGTGGTCTTTGTAGTTGGTGACTTTTGGATAGGGTCTCTGAGTGTACATCCTTTTTGTTGATGATGAAGTTTTTTCTTTCTGTTTTTTAGTTTTCATTCTAACAGTCAGGCCTCTCTGCTGTAGGACTGCTGGAGGTCTACTCCAGACCCTGCTTGTCTGGGGATCAGCCATGGGGGTTGCAGAACAGTAAGGGTTGCTTCCAGTTTCTTCTTCTGTTATCTTCATCCCAGAAGGGTATCTGCCAGATGTCAGCCTGAGCGCTCCTTTACGAGGTATGTCTTTGGATATACAGGGGTCAGGGAGCTGCTTGAGGAGACAGTCTGTCTTTTATAGGAGCTAAAGTGCTGAGCTGGGAGCTCTGTTGTTCTGTTCAGAGCTTCTTGGCAGGTACATTTAAGTCTGCTGCAGTGGAACTCATAAATGCCTTTTTCGCCAGGTGCTCTGTCCTGGGAAGGTGGGGCTTTATTTATAAGTTCCTGATGTGCTGCTGCCATTTTTCAGAGATGCCCTGCCAAGTAAGGCAGTAGTCCAGCTACAGTCTGCCAGCAGAGGTGTTCCTGAGCTGCTGTAGGCTCTGCCCAGCTGCTGTGTTAACTTCCTGTTAGAACTGCCTCAGTTATGGTGGTCTGCCTCAGTAATGGCCAACTGCCTCGGTAATGGCAGACTGTGTCAGTAGTGGTGGACTGCCTCAGTAATCACTGATACCCTTCCCCCAACCGAGCTGGACTGTCCTGGGTCCAGCTGTGCTTGCTGCGAAACTCTCAATCAAGAGTGTTTCAGATTGCTGGTCTTTGTGGGGTATGGGACCTGCTAAGCCAGATCACCTGGCTCCCTGTTTCAGCCCCGCTTTTTTTCAGTTGAATGGATGGCTCTGTATCCCAGGCATTCCAGGCGTTTGTTGAAACAGCTACCCGGATTTGTGTGAGTTTTTGTGTGGAGACCTGCAGCACTGTCTGAAACAGCCGTGCTGGAAACTTGTGGTGCTTTTCAGCCCAGGAATCTCCTGGTCTGTGGGCAGTAAAAACTTGTTTGGAAATGTGATGATCACTCACCCTCTGCATTCTTCTTGCTGGGAATTGCACTCTAGAGCTGTCCTGTTTGGCCATGTTGGATCTCTCAATTTGAATATATTCTGTTGTGAAGTATCTGTTCAAATATTTTGCCCATATTTCAATTTTTTTCATCACTGATAGCTTTTAAAAATGAAACTAAATAGAACAGAATAGAATATATCAGAATACATTGCATCTGGTATATTTTGTTTCATTGAACTTTTAAGTATTATGCACATAACTACATGCATCTTTGTATACATATATACACACATATATACTATTTTGCAATCTTAAATACATAATTATAACTTAATATCAGATTTATTGTTTAGTGATGAAAATATCCCGTTCCATATATTAAGCCCATTCAAAGTCAGATTCTCTCATAATTGAAGCTGAAAGTATATCTGTTCTGTCTTATGTTTCTATAATTCCTCCCTGGGACAACCTATTTACATTCCACTCCTTATATTTTACGTAGATTTAGAGTTGTACATTTGAATAAATATACAGCAGATTGTTCATCTTACTTGGTTGATTGCTAAGTGTATGATTGCTGAAAAGTGGAAATCATTTGTAGTCATTGACATTTAGATTCATAAGCTTAGATGGAAAAGTCTGGTAGAAAAAAAAAGGGCGTACAAGACATAAAATACCTTTAGAGAGAGAATATCAATTAATTTTAAAATTGATAATAGTAGTTGTAGTTTTTCAGAAAGTTTTGAAATTTATTAGCTATGCCATGTTTGAATTTAGAACTTTGTATTGTCAGGGGATTTTCTCTTTTGACATTGTCACTAGTCAAAAGAGAAAATCCCCTGACAATACAAAGTTCTAAATTCTCCACATCCTATTTTAAAAAGAAGAGAGAACTTTTCTGTTCATTTTCAGTATATTCTGCACATTAAAAACTTAAAGCTAAAACTACCTTTTTTGTGGTTTGAGCTGCCCAGGAATGTGTTCCACAGCTCCTCAATAAGGCTGAAAGATGTTTTCCTTCTTGGCATTAAGCAGCTGGCTAAGGGAAACGTCCTCTATCAAGAGAAAGCTGTTTTTGAGATCTTGCTTTTGTTTGTTAGGATAATATCAGCTTCACTAACAAATAAACCTCCACATTTTAGGGTTTAATACAAATAGACGTTTATTTCTATCTTATGTAACCATCCAATGTGGCTATTCCTGACGGGGTGGTATGTGAGTCAATGCATGTCTGCTCCATGCAGTATGAGCAGTCACTGAAGGACCAGGCTGATTGAGGAACTGCCATCTTCAGTTTGTTCTTCTCGTCATTTCCCCTGACCACTGGCATCTAAGCAGAGAACAGACCAGGGAAAGGAAGATCATGCATGGCAGTATCTCAAGGCTGGGTGTGGATTTGTGCATATCACTTCTACTCACATTCCTTTGGTTAGAACTCAGCCATTTGGCCACACCTACTGCAGAGGAGGCTGGTCCACTGTATTTGGCTGTTTGCTCAAGGAGAAGAGGAGAACTTGGATTTTGAGGCAGGCCTGGCAGTCTTTTCTGTAGTTCCTTGTAGAGATAGTCAAACACAGAGACAAAATGAAGATGAGAAAAAGAATGTTTGCATATAGCAAGTAGGTGGATCCACAGAGGAACCCAGGTATCCTAACCTGTCCTATTTTACAGACCACATGAATGGCCTTCCTCTTCCAGTCTCATCTCCCACATCATACTCCAGCTGCATTGGACTTCTAATTCCTCTAGAACTCCAGGCTCAGGGAATTTGCATGAGCTCTGCCTCCTGCCTGAACACTCTTCCTCCTCCTATTTGCCAAGTGAAATCCTAACCACGTTTTGTGTCACAACTTCAGGATTTACTCTTCAAAAAGATTTTCTCTGAACTTGAAGCCTAAATTTGGCCCCTTTATTCAGCATTCTCAGAGAATCCTCTTCTTTTTTCCTTCATAACAGTGGTTCTCAACATGAAGTGGAGAGGGGAATTTTGACCCCAAAGGACATATGGCAATGTCTGAAGATTTTTCTGATGATCACAGCTTGACAGGGAACAGGTACTCCTGGCATGCAGCAGGTAGAGAGATACTGGTAAACATCCTGCAATGCGCAGACTGGCCCCTCACATCCGGGGATTACCTGACCCATAATGCCAATTGTGCTGAGAAACCCTGCTCTAACATTTATCACAACCTGTAAATATGGCTTAATGGTGTGTTTGTTTAATGTCTATCTCTCTCACTAGACTAAAAGGGATAATAACTGTTTGGTTGGTCACTGCATTCCTGGGTTATGCTACATACCATGTTATATAAGTGCTCAGATTTTTTTTTTTTCAGTGAATAAAAGAATTCAAAATGTAATTCACTAACCTACAATCATTTCAAAATATTTATTTGATGTCTACTGTGAAGCATTAGAAAACCAACATGAATTAACTTTAGACTTAGCCTCTATATGTCTTTTTATCTACATATATTGTTTATTATGTCCCAGGCATTGAACTAAGTGTCTCCGACAATTCTCTCATATGCTTCACAAAGACCCGATGAGGTAGATGTATTATTATCACATTTTCCTATGGATTACATTCAGAGAGATTAAATCCATTTGCCTAACATCACACAAGAAGCAGGCGGAGCATCCAGGCTGCCACACTAAACAGAATTAGCTTTTTAAAAACTGCAGCATAATGTTAATTGTTTTTGAGTTTGCTTTGAGCCAAAACTTTGTACTTTTGTTCGATTGGGTGCTGTTTTTGGCAGCTTAATGCAAAAATTCCTGAGAGGTAAGAGGGATGGGAATTAGTGTACCCATTTTAAGAATGCAAAAAAGAAGGCTCAGTAAAGATAATTGATCTGCCTGATGATAGACAGAACAAAGAGAGAGAGATAAAGATGTCCATGCTCATCAGCTAAAGACCTAGGAACACCTATGGTCAAAGAAATTGAATTTATTGATAATTGTTTCAGCAAGGGAAGGCACATACCAAGGGGAATCATGAGGGCATTTCTGTAGGAGAAGCTTGGATTGGGGTTGGATTAGGTGATTTGGGGAAGGCTTCAAGGAAGCATGGCTTTATTCTGGATTCAGAATCAGAAAATTTGGGGAAGGCCATTAAGAATCAGGGCAATTCTACAATCAGGCATCTTAAATAGTTTTTTTATTAGGAGGTAAGAGGAATGGAATTGGGATAAAGCTGTAATTGATAAAGAAGCAGCAGCCACTCATTTTAGCTAGGGTGGGAAGAAATTTGGTCATTTTTGTGGGTTTGCACACTAGTTTTGAGAGACCTTGTTTTTGTATTTCTCTGTTATGTTTGCAGAATAATCTTGTCTAATATTGACTTCCTGTGAAACACTGAGGTGTACCTGTGACTGACATTCAGCTAACATGTGACAGCTGTCAGGCAGGGCTAGTTTTTGCTTTCTCAAAGATCTTGATACTTCTCATTCAGTGTTCTTCTACTATACTACATTGCATGACACTGCCTTGCCTGGGTGCAGTCTGCTCATCACTGTGTTGGGATTTGCAGGTTTCTGAGGAGGGGCAATATGAGTGGAGGGTAGTGGTGTTTTACAGGTTTGCCTCCAGCCTCACCCCCAGACCACCCACATCATACCCCTCCTTCTTCTTCAGTACTCAATACTTAATGCCCTAAGTCTTCTCTCTCCATCAATACCTGTTCCCCTAGAAGATTTGAAACTGATGTACCTTGAATATAAATGATAGATGATACTCCCAGAGACCCACTGTAAGAAGGAGATAACAAAATGTTATGTTTTCTAGAAGATTGTGGAATATTTATTTATTTATTTTCGAAACAGAGTCTTGCTCTGTTGCCCAGGCTGGAGTGCAGTGGTGCAATCTCGGCTCACTGCGACCTCCGCCTCCCAGGTTCAAGCAATTCTCCTGCCTCAGCCTCCCAAGTAGTTGGGACTACAGGCATGTGCCAGCACGCCTAGCTAATTTTTGTATTTTTAGTAGAGACTGGGTTTCCCCATATTGGCCAGGCTGGTCTCAAACTCCGACCTCATGATCTGTCCACCTCAGCCTCCCAAAGTGCTAGGATTACAGATGTGAGCCAATGCAGCTGGCCCCTTTTATTTTTAAAAGCTGTTTATTTTAATTAGGAAAATAACATATGCTTATTAAGGAAAAAATAAGTAGAACAATAGAAAAAAATTTAAAAAGTCACTCATAGTCCCACCATCTGAAGAAAAACACTGTCCGTATTTTAAGGCATTTTCAACCAGAATTTTCTCTATGTATAATATTTTGTGGGGTGTGTACACGTATGTGCATTGTTTTGATCAGACTCACTACATAGTTTTTTCCTGATCGTTTTATGAACTATTAGCATGTGATTTGCAAACATGATTTTTAATATTGCTTTGTGGTTATGCCATAATTTATTTTATATTTTAATTTGGGGGCAGTTATGCTGGTTTCATTTTTTGATATGAACAATACTGCAATAAGCATCTTTGTACAGAAATCTTGTTGCATGTTTCTGGTTTGTCAGGCTAACTTCTTGTAGTGGGGGTGATAAATTGAAGGTTTTAAAGACTATGAACATATATTATTAAATGAGGACAGTTATATCTTGAGAATGGGATCCTTAGGCTAAAGGAACGAAGATCTTTCAGTGGAATTGTGGACTTTGGACCATGACTTTGGACCACTGTCAGTGATGGGGAAGAATGAGAGAAAGCAGTTATGTAAAACATCAGTTTTTCTGGAAAGCATGCTGGCTTTCATACGGTCTCAGGAGGAGAGTTACCAGACCAAGAGGGCAAGGGGGTTGCAGACCTTGAAGGTTAAAGAGAAGAAACCAAAGATTCATCCTGAAGGCAGCAACCTTACCTGCATTTAATCCCTGCAGAGAGAGGGTAGCTTTGAGCTGCTTGCATAGTTGGAGGCTGCAGTCATGATCTCAGTTCCTCCTGAAGCTGTTGAGGGGAGGAGAGTGACTGGTACTTATTAGCATTTGCCCAAAATGAGTCACGGAAAGAGAAATACACATTGGCAGGTCGAGTCTTAGCTACAGTTGGCTCCAGGGCCAAAGCTTCCTGTTCTCAGCTTCTTCTCATTCCAGACATCTTAATTCCCTCTTTTTCTCTGGGCGAGGCATTAACTACACAGCCCGGGGTTGCTGATGAACTCTGTGTGCCACTAGGAAAGAAGCATGCTAGTTGCTTCTTTCTTTTCTGGGTGGCAATTCTCTCTCTCATGACCTGTTAAAAATCCTGGAGGGGCTTTTGAAAGGCTTCTATGACCTGGGACCAGCTTTTGTCTCTTAAATGAAAGACGCAAACAGAATGGTATCACTTTCAGAAGGCCACTGGCAAGGGGGAAAGCTGGGAGGACTTGGTGCTTCCCAGGAAGCTGGGGGTCACAGGCCAGGCAGGTTATTGACCAGAAAGGTAGAGGGATGTATTCTGCCAAGACTGTGTGGGGTGAGTCACTGCTGTAGAATACTAATAGCTTCTTAGGCAG
This sequence comes from Plecturocebus donacophilus, assembly GCA_004027715.1. Lineage (NCBI taxonomy): Eukaryota > Metazoa > Chordata > Mammalia > Primates > Pitheciidae > Plecturocebus > Plecturocebus donacophilus. The sequence continues at coordinate 7,742 of PVKP010020811.1, forward strand.
GGATACAAATCCCTTGGTGGAAGGGGTGTTATTGCTGCAATAAGAAAATTCATTATCAAATGTTATACTTCAAGGAAGAGAAGAAAAGAAGAAAATGAATATTTATTGAGCTTTTATTAAATACTAGGACCCTACTTGGCATTGAACTTGCACTTTCTCATGTAGCCTGAAACCTGCCCTATTAGGTAGGTTTGTAAATAATATAAGAACTCATTTACAAATGTGCGGAAATTGAGTTTCAGAGAGGTTATCCTGCTTGCTGAGGTCACAGAGGTTGGGGTAGGAACCAGGAAACAGAAGTGTGGCTGATGCCTCTATAAATAAATAATGTATATAGAAATACATGAAAAATGCAGGGCCCTAAGATTTTGAAAAGTAAATAATATATAAAATTTAAAAGTTCAACATTTAGGTGTACTTTATTGAGGTATAATTTACATAACCTCAAAATTTATTCATTGTAAGAGTACAATAAGTAGTTTTAGTAAATTGAAAGAAAATATGCCAATACCATCACAACCCAGTTTTTGAATATTTTTATCAAATATACTTCCTTTCATGAAATAAGGTTGTGTCTGAAATTTTGGATAGAGAAAATAATGTAATTGCCAACATTATCTTTTCTAGATTCTAATGGAGGGAAGAGGCTGTGGGTGCAGGGAACAGGGATCCACTATAGCTTCTTAGAGCAAAGCAAAGTGAGATTTCCAGAAAGATGATTCTAAAAATCAGTGATGGCCCATATGGCATCACTTGAGGGGCTATGAAATAAACTGCGTGGAGGTCTCCTGGCATTGGTTAAGTAGATGTGCAACATTAACACTTTGAAGTTATTGGCCTGCTGTTATAAAGTTCCACTTACATTTATGTCGAACTTAGACATTCCAGGATATTGAAACATTTAGGTGTAGAAAATTGAGATGACGACTCAGTGTATATTGCTCTTTCCTTGCCTACCTCTTGCATACCTTTCTGGTTTCGGCTTAGGCATCATTTCCTCTAGGCAGCTATCTCTGACCTTATTTCCCCCTCTTTCCAAGTATATTCCCAATATAGTCCTGTAATTATTGCTGTCATATTATTTTAAAACTCTGTAGTGTACTCTTCTCCATTGGATTCTAAGCTAACTGAAGGCACAGGAATTCCCCCTGTCCCTTTCAGTAGTGCAGAATTCACTTTGATTTCATTTCACTTCTAGTTTACGTAGAGAATTGGAAAGGCATAATCACATATTACATCACATTGAAATTTTGCTGGAAGGGGGGGTCAAGAAGATTGATTGCAAAGTGTTAGAACCCACTGCTATCTAAGGGATAAAAAGATACCAGAAAAGAGTATAAAATATCTCTGAATTTTTGATATAGTCACATTAGACAAGGCTAAGGAGGTATTGGTGGGGTTTGGGGATGGGAGTAGTTTAAGAAGGAAGTTTCCAGTTACGAAAAGAATACTTCATAAAGTCACATATGTAGTATAGGATCTCCTAAACTGGATTATTTAGAAATTATTTATCTTCCCTACCCTTTAAACCCCAGGAATCTTGAAACTCTCCTAGATATTTAACATTCGACAATTGCTTTAAGCGTTGACCCTGAATTTTCATTTGATTCAATTTTGTTTAACTCCAGCCCTCATTTTTTGATATTTAAAAATGTATAATATGTTGCCTGAAAAATGACTTTCTCATATGACATTTGCAAATGTTCTAACCATGGCAATTAGATTTTCTTTTGGCCGCCATTTAACTGTATGTGTCAACTAAATAAATGTCTGGAGCTTTATTTTAGACATAAAATTGGATGCTAGTAATTACTTAACCTCTGAAGTTCTCGTTGTAATGTATTTTCTTAATCTTCTTGTACCCTCCATACTCTTTGTGATAGAATTTTCAGCTGATTTGTATTTAAATAACAGTTTGCACACCTCAACAAAATTCCTCTATTGTTGTTTTGTCTCTTGTTCTATAAAATATTGCTTTTCTGTTGAAATTATTATTATTTTTTAGTGCTCTCTGGCAGCAAATATAACTGCTTCTGATTTCTTTGTTTACTTTCTTGTTTGTTTGTTTATTAAGACAAAGGGGAGCCTACAGTCTGGATGTTGATCTAGGAAGCACATTATCTCCAATTATGTTTCTGAGAACGTGTATCCCTTCCTGACTTGCTATTTCCTAGAATTTCTTAACCGATTCTAGGGATAACTTGGAAGCCATAACAGAGCCACTGCTAAACAGTTTTCAACTTTGGTGGCAAAGGTAGAGCAATGGGTTAGCATTGATGGCCAAGGAGAAATGCTGTGCTTTCCTCTACATGACAAGCCAGGGTTTCTCTTCCTCCTTTCTGTATATAGCAAAGCCATTTATTTTTTACTAAATTGGGGTACAAGTTCAGATGTAACCATAACAGTACTTTGTATTGGGTCCCACTGGACACCTGGTGTGGCTTTGAGCCCTTTAGCAGTGACAGATGAAAAGGGCTAAATGGCACACTATCAGTGCTTCCTGTAGCCCTGAAGGTTTCATTCAACTGACAATGACGAGAACTTGACTGTAAGAGCTGACCATCATTATTAATCTCAATGGCTTCTCTCTTTTTATTATACTTCTTCCCCCAATCCCATGCAATATATACTTTATTGATTTGGGTCTCATGGGCATAGAGTTGCAATTGACATTCTTCTCAATTCATGGAGCACTATCAATATAGTTCCCTCTTTTGTTTTATTTTTATTTCCTCATTCATGCCTTATCCTCATTCCCTTTCTGTATCCACAGCCTTATACCTCCCCATGTATCCTCACTAATATTTCAGACATATATCCTTGAGTATGTGTGGATTCTTGAAAATACAGCATGTGTGTGCATTTTTAAAGTTGGCACATATGGTATTGCATTACAGCCTTTATTCTGATTTTGATTTTTATTACTCAACACTAACTTTTTGAGACTTAGCCATGTTTTTTTATTCACATCTAGTTCATTGCTTCTAATTCCAGCAGGAATTTTCACAGTTTGAATATACATTTTATTTTTCCATTTCCTTAGTGATGGATAAATTAGGCTGCCTCCACTTCCCTGCTTCCACAAACAGAAATTTGATAAATAGCCTTGACGCCTTTTGGACCTGGACAAGGATTTCTTTAGGGAATACATGTAGGAGTAGGAGTTCTGGGATTTCAAGGACATGCACTCTTATCTTCACTACCTACAACTAGATTTATTTTAGATTTATTTCAAAAATGGCTGCACAGGCTCACAGTTTCAGTAGCAGTGCTTGAAGTTTTCCATTTTTGCATAACCTTACCAATACTTGGTATAATTTGACCTTCTAACTTCTACTAGTGTGATGGGTATTAAGTGGCATCTTATCATTTTTACTTGCATTTCTCTGATTATTAGTAATGTTAGCTTTTCAAATGTCTTTTTTGTGAATTACTTTATTTTTTTGCTAAAGTTTTGTTTTTAATAGTTTTCTTGTCTTTTCCATCAAACCATGTCTTATTGCAAAATATATATTAAAAAGTAATAATTAGTTTTCCTATTTTAGTGTGCACTCATGTCTTTATCTTTCTACCTGCTGACCATGGCTTCCTATTAGCACTTATAATCAATGAGTAAATATAATTCCAGCTAAAATGAGCTTGAGATATCTATTGGTCTATATGGCCATTTTCAAAAAAACAGCATTTCCATTAGTGTTTTAAAGTGGGGATAGAACATTAATGGCACACCTCTAAGAACTTCTAGGAATGTGCTTCCCTAAAGGAAATTAAAACACAACTCTTCTAAAACCTAGAGTATTTTTTCATGGATTTAGGGATCTTTAGGGCTGATTATTTGACATAGTATTGCTTCATAAAGGAAAGGCCTTATAAACCCACACTGAATGTCTACAAAGTAGGCAATGCTGTTAGAATAAGACATTTTTGTTTCTCTCAAAAAATTCATTCATTTAAGAATATTTGTTAAGAAGAATTAGATATGGATTCTGCCCTTAGATATAGTCTAGTTATCACTTAATGTTCCCACCTTTGGAGGTTGGATCTTTCTACCAGTGATACCGTACTTGTTCAAAAATATTGTGGGGACTCTTACTACTTTATAGTTATAAAAAAATCTAAGCGATCATAACCTAAGTCATCAGTTTGGGACTAAGAACTCAGCTTCAAGAGAGCTGAGTTAAAATCCAGCTTTGCCACTCTTATCTGTGTGGCACTGTGCAAGATACTTAACATTTCAAGCAATAATCATGCCTCTCTCATACATTTGGTAGAAATGAACAAAGACAAGTGAAAGCTCTAGCCCAGTGATGGGCACACAATTAATACTTGCAAATATTGCTTATACTGAAATCCCAATTCATTTCAAAATCATACTGAGTTTCATAGAATAACCCTTGTCTAGACCGAAATCCAGAAAGGCTTGTCTTCTGATCAGCGGTGAATGAAAAAAATAAAATCCAGAGAGACAGAATGCACGTGAGTATTGTAAGATTTTGTTGGTAGTGTTTAGTTATGTCTTGGTGAGACTCCACAATTGCTCTCTGCTTTCCCTCATATCATCCTGACAGTGCCATTAGTCTGTGTGATAGCAACTTTGCTAATTTAGGTGGTTGCAGCATGACCTGAGGGATTCCAGAAACCTATAGCGGGAGAACTCTGTTTCTGTCTGATATAAGTCCATTCAACATAGTACTCCTAACTATGGCACCTATGACTGATAGAAACTGAAAGGTTGACCTTGAATTGTAGGGACAGATTTGTACCCTGCCTTTACTATTCAAATAAAGCAATTGTGGATGTTTGAGAAATATCTGTCATTGATATCTTTCTCATGTCCTGTTTAATCTCTTCTAAAGTCACATTCATCTTTTGGGTTCTAAGAATGCATTGGAATAGACCCAGGTTCAAAGTTGCATTCTCATTTTTGCTAGCCACATGACCTTGAACAAGTCATTTAATCTCTTTGAGCCTCCATTTCCTCATTTATAAAAGGAAAAAGTATATACTGACCTTGCAGGGCTGTATAAAGATTAAACGAGACAATGCAGTTAAATCCCAAGTACTTCGCCAGGCACATTGTAGATTTTTAGTAAATTTTACATCCTTTCTGATTCACAAGAAAAAGTGGGTTGCTCTGTGAGTTGAAAACCACATGTGTCACTGTGTGATTCCAAATTGAGCATCCTTCTCAGATTCCTATCAGGTACTCTAAACTGCTTTCTTATTTTGACAGATGCTAGACTCTCTATTTGCAGGGCTTAGTCCTGTGACCATGCCAGTATGCAAATGAAGCCTTCTCAAGAGCTGCTGAATGTCCGGAAGACAGCACTTCTGCCAGACTATTAATGTGCTATCTATTGCCTTTGCTGCTCAAGCTCTCAAGAGTGCCTTTTAAGATTTTAAAACCAAAGAGCTTCAAGAGTTTGCCAAGGCAGAGCACACGCTTTCTCACTGCAGCTTGAGAGAAATGACCGGAGATAAGGACTGAGAAAAGATTGAGAGACTTAATCACTGGCTCTGGGTTACAGATCTGTGCTGGAGTTCTAATACCATGGGGTTGGAGAACAAAGTTTTGAGGAAGAATAATAAATAACAACCTGGGGAGAGGGAAGTGCTAACTCCCTCATTAACATGATGTAAAAAAAGTTGCCTACTTTGCCAGTATTGAGGGGCTCTTTCTGCTTAATTTGCCTAGGATCCATTTGCCAGGCTGCAGCATCCACAGCTAGGGCATGACTCAAGGGTGGAAAGGAGACAAATGAGGCCTGAATCAAGGAATATCTGGCTACTTGGACAGTAAATATCTTTACCCAGGACTGCAGAAGGCAGAAATCTGTAAATAGAACACAATGCAAGAAGCTGGGGAACTCAGGAACTTTGTGGTCTATTTACAAATTTCCTTTGCATCTATTATCTGATATTAGCACTATTCTCTAGCTTTGACCTGGGCTTTGCCCTTGACTACTCTAAGACAATAAACCATGCATGAATATCAAAAGCCTGTAATAATAATAACAGTAATAATAATAATAGTGTTAACAAGGTTTCTTCAGAGAAATAGAGATAATAGAAAATAACATAAATAATAAAAATACATGAAGATTCATTACAGACATTGGCTCACTGGATTGTAGGGCTAAGATGTCCCATTATCTGCTGTCTGCAAGCTACAGAACCAGGAAAGCCAATGTTGTAATTAAATCTGAGTCTCAAACCTGAAAACCAGGGGAGCAAATGGTTTAAGTCCTGGTCTGAGTCCGAAGGTCTGAGAACCAGGCACTGTAATGTCTGAAGGCAGTAGAGGCTGGATATCCTGGCTCAAGAAGAGAGAATAAATTCACTGAGGCCTGTGCACATTGGTGAGGGAAAATATTTGCTTAGTCTACTGAAAACACTCTTACAGACACAACAGAAATAATGTTTTACCAGCTATCAAGGCATTTCTTAGCCCAGGCAAGTTGACACCTAAAATTAACCAACATGATTATTATTGTAATGGTTATTTTTATTTAAAAACTGGTGCAGGCTCTACTGTGTGTAAGTAGGTTTTATAGCTTGAAGGAATCAGGCAGAATTGTGCAACTTGCTTCCATATATATTTCTAACTTGTGGTTAGTGCATTGGTTAGCTATTGTCATGTGACAAATAACTAGAAAGATCTTATATGTATACAATAAATATTTATTTAGCTCATATATCTGTGAGTCACTTGGGGTATTTCTGCTTCAAGCTGAGGGTCCAGGTGGCTCAAGTCTGCTTTATTTGTTTTATTCTGAAGTTCAGGATGAAGGGAGATGCTACCTGGAGAACATGCTTTTCAAGGCAATGACAGAGGCACAAAACAGCAAATAAATATATGTGAGGCCTGTGAATGCCGAGGCTTGGAACTGACACAATTTCCCTCCTGCCCATCTATATATACTTGACCAGAGAAAGTCATAAGATCAGTCCTGAAGGTGAAGATTTGAGAAGTGTAGTCCATCAATGAAAGCAGAAAAAATTTCTTTTTTCACAGCGTCATAACATAGGGCCTAAATATAGGGAGAGTCAAGAACTGGGACTGGTAACCCAGCCATGAATGAACAAGGAGACCTAAATTCATGAAATTTCCATTTTATTAAATATCTTCTTATTTACTTTGTGGGTTATTTGGTGGTTTGTAGTACTGTAATGAGGGCTAAGGTTTTCCTCAAATGCACATATGCCAGGCACAATGAGATATGAAATATCTTTGCATGTGTTCTCTGTTCCAATTAACATTCACGAAGCTAAGCCAAGAACTGAAATTAAAGTGTGAAGTTCACGAAGTTTGTCTTTTTACAATGTTTTGTTTTGCTCTTGAAGAATAACATGCAATCCAAAAATTGCACAAATTATAAGCATATATTTTAAGGAATTTCCACAAATTGACTGCAGCAGTATAATTAGCATCAAGATTGGCTTACAAAATATGACCACTATCCTACAAGTTCATTCTACGCCACCTTCAGTAGTTATTTCTCAAGAGTAACCACTATTCTGACTTCTAGTCCTATTGATGACATTTAGAACTTTATAGAAATGACTCATATATCAGATTCTATCTTTTGAGTGTAGAATCTCTCTTTCATGTGGACTCTTCATTCTCTGAAGTTCCCCTTTCTATGACTTTCTAAGTATCATAAGGAGCCCTCTGCATTTTACATCCTCCTTAAGAGATTTCATATTTTATTGGGATTTAACTGATATACACCAGTGTGCTAGCATTTAAAAATCATTTTATCTCTAAATAACAATAGTAGGTGTGTCCCCTGGTATAGGTATTATGGGCAATGATGTGACAGAAAGGGAGGCAGTTCTTCAGATCTTCTATATCTTCACTGATTTTTAGTCTAATCATTATACCAGTTTTGAGAGAGCCATGTTTAAATCTCCAGCTATGATTGCTTATTTGTCTGTCTTCCTTTAGTTCTATCAATTTTTGCTTCATATGCTTTTATTTTTAAAAAATAATTTTATTAACATGTAACATGAAGAGAACTGCAGAGTGATTAACCCTACACTTTGAATGTTTGTAATTAGATTCATATGCATTTGTAATGATTATCTCTTCCTGACATGTTGATGCTTTTAATATTTTTAAGGGTCTCTCTGTCTCCATTCCGTTAATGTACTTTGAGGAACTGGGATGGTGCTAGGGATGTGGAGCTTGGCGACCCTATGGTGTGTTCTCTTCTCAGGACCACCCTCTGACCACAGAGGAATCTTGTTATGTGAACATTTGTATAGGTAAGGATCCTGGAAGAAAATAGATAACAAACTTGAAAATTTTAGGAGTAGAGAGTTTATATTTATTTATCTGAGTTCTCATCATGTACTTTCTCTCTTGTGTTTGTACCAATGTTTTAATGACTCCCATCCTCATACTTTATTTCAATTATTACATTTGATTAAAAGCTTAAATATTTTGGTTATTTGTTGAATCCCTTGATTAAAGATGTTCAATAGATTTGGGGAAACAAATGTAACCAAAATTTAGGTGGCTCTTTGCACGCACATAAGAATATAGTTTCATGAAGGAATTATGAAGTGTGAACAGAGTTTAGGCAAGTAACAAAGGCTGGGCAAGGCAGAAGCAAGGGGCACTCGCCTTTCGGTGGGAGAAGGCCTCGGTGTTTAATTTACTTCATATTATTCTTGCTGTATATGTGGGTGTGTAGATGATGATGCTAAAATAATAATTCCATGGATTTTGCTGCTAATTCTAGACACTGAGAAACCAACAAAATGAGAAAGAAAAAGTTTCTTGTTAATATACAAGTAATCACCTCACTCATGTATATTAGAAATCATTTAGATAAAATTATCAAGCAGTATAACATGATTATGGTTAGCGTTAGATATATTATTCTATTAGGATTAGAAACTCATCTCATTTTTGCTCATCTTTCAAAGTTTCTAGACCACATTAGATAATGATGAATAGAAGTTTCAAAAAAAATTAGAATAGATATGTATTCTATTATTACTGTTTTTGCTGAGTGAGTGATAACTTAGATAAAGTTCCCAGTAATCAGTGCATGACATTTCTCCCTAAAGATATTGCTGAAGCATTTTAAGATCCTTGGAGGAGAGGTTTATTTTCTACCAGTGAAGAATCTTGGAGTTCCAAATAATGAAACAAATGAAAGAGGAAGAGGAGAAGGAGGACACTGGCCACAAAATGGGCTCAATAAATATTTATAAGCTAATAGATTGAATAATCCTGGAAGAGTAATGTCCATAGTTTGCTGCCTTTAAAATGCCATTAGCTTTTTCTACTTATGCCAGAACAATGATATATCAGGTAAACATCAGCCTCTCTATGTTAGTTCTTTAGAATTTCCTTATCATTCTTATTTGCCTGCAAACTGACTTCACTGATAGCTTCCTGGTAAATGGCTCCCATGAACTGTTATGGCTCATAAGTCCCATTATCTCTCTGAAAAGTTTCTCTTGCCAGTTGGGAATATGTTCTGCTGAAAATTAAAGAGAGACCAAGTGAGAGAAGTTTAAGAGATTTGCTTTTCTCACTTCATAAAAGGGATAGAGGCAGGCAACAATACTGCTGCAGCTGCCCAGTGATGCACCTAGGAACTAGGGCTCCATTTTTCCATCCCCACTTCAAGCTCATGCTTGTCACCTCATAGTCAAAGATGGTGACTACATCTCTAGGCCTCATAACTGCATTATAAGTAGAAAAAATGGTGAATGGTGGAGGAATGTCTTTTGTTTTTTAATCAGGGCTTTGCTTTTTTGTCTAGGAAGAGGCACCTACCTCAGGGACTTTGCCTATGTTTCATTGGATCACCATTGTCTATAAGGGAGGTTGGGAAGTTACATATTTTTGGATTGCTATATTGCTACCCTGAACAAATCAGGTTAGTAAGAAAGGAGTGAAGAAGGAAAAATGGCTATTGAGTAGGCAATTAACAGTGTCTATATCAGAAATTCATCTGTCATGTAATTTTAGTGATAAGTTCTCTACTTTTGCTCAGTTTTCAAAGTCTCCTGTGTATATCAGATGACAACCAATAGAAGTTTCAAAAACATAGAATAAATGTGTATTCTAATACTACCTCTGTTGCTGAGTGGGCATATTGCACTTAAGACTTATCCTAGGTAGGAACTGCCCTTGCTTTATGCACATACAGACAGAAATAAGGCATACCTGTTCCTGCCTTCAGAGTTTATAACCCAAAGGATAGCATCAGAAAAGCGTCCTGGAGGTAAGCTGGACTCTCTGTTTCTCTTTAATCTGCCTTTAAGAATAACAGAGTCCTTGAGTATGAGATATTCATTCATTTGGTAGTGTCAGACAGCTCACAAATACACCACTGCTCTCATTAAACCAATATAATAGAGTTAGAGAAATGACATCATAATACCACCATCTTGCATTTGTGTTTCATAGCCTTTTCTGCATACACCAATTTTAGTTTTATTTCTACAATCACTGGTTAGAGAGTCGGGTACAGCACCAGAAGGAACAAGGTTCTGTTGCAATGGCTAATGTCAACAGTAGTTTGATGTGAATAGCATTGAATCTATAAATTACTTTGGGCAGTGTGGCCATTTTCACATTGATTCTTCCTATTCATTAGGATGGAATATTTTTCCATTTGTTTGTGTCCTCTCTTACTTCCTTGAGCCGGGGTTTGTAGTTCTCCTTGAAGAGGTCCTTCACATCTCTTGTTAGCTGTATTCCTAGGTATTTTATTCTCTTTGTAGCAATTGTGAATGGCAGTTCACTCATGATTTGGCTCTCTACTTGTCAATTGTTGATGTATAGGAATGCTTGTGATTTTTGCACATTGATTTTATATCCTGAGACTTTGCTGAAGTTGCTCATCAGCTTAAGGAATTTTAGGGCTGACAATGGGGTTTTCTAAATATAGAATCATATCGTCTGCAAACAGAGATATTTGACTTCCTCTCTTCCTGCTTGAATACCCTTTATTTCTTTTTCTTGCCTGATTGCCCTGGCCAGAACTTCCAATACTATGTTGAATAGGAGTGGTGAGAAGGGCATCCTTGTACCAGTTTTCAAAGGGAATGCTTCCAGTTTTTGCCCATTCAGTATGATATTGGTTGTATTTGTCATAAATAGCTCTTATTATTTTTAGATATGTTCTTTCAATACCGAGTTTATTGAGAGTTTTTAACATGAAGAGATGTTGAATTTTGTCAAAGACCTTTTCTGCATCTATTGAGATAATCATGTGGTTTTTGTCTTTGGTTCTGTTTATGTGATGGATTATGTTTATTGATTTGTGTATGTTGAACTAACTTTGCATCTCAGGGATGAAGCTTATTTGATCATGGTGGATATGTTTTTAGATGTGCTTCTGAGTTCGATTTGCAAGTATTTTATTGAGAATTTTTGCATCGAAGTTCATCAGGGATATTGGCCTGAGGTTTTTATTTGTTGTTGTTGTGTCTCTACCAGGTTTTGGTATCAGGATGATACTGGCTTCATAAAATGAGTTAGGGAGGAGACCCTCATTTTCAATTGTTTGGAATAGTTTCAGAAGGAATGGTGCCAGCTCCTTTTTGTACCTCTGGTAGTATTCGGCTGTGAATCCGTGTAGTTCTGGCCTTTTTTTTTGTAGGTAGGTTATTAATTACTACCTCACTTTCAGAACTTGTTATTGGTCTATTCAGGGATTTGACTTCTTCCTCGTTTAATCTTGAGAGAGAATATATGTCCAGGAATTTATCCATTTCTTTTAGATTTTCTAGTTTATTTGAGTAGAGGTGTTTGTAATATTCTCTGATGGTAGTTTGTATTTCTGTGGAGTGAGTGGTGATATCCCCTTTATCATTTTTTATTGTGTCTGTTTCATTCTTTAAGAGGAGCTTATATAGCTAAGAAAATCCTAAGCAAAAAGAACAAAGCTGGAGGCATCACATTATCTGACTTCAAACTATTCTGCAAGGCTACAGTACCCAAAACAGCATGGTACTGGTACCAAAACAGACATATAGACCAATGGAACAGAACAGAGAGTTCAGAAAGGACCACACATCTACAATCACCTGATCTTCAACAAATCTGACAAAAACAAGCAGTAGGGAAAGGATTTCCTATTCAATAAATGGTGCTAGGAAACCTGGCTAGCCAGATGCAGAAAACTGAAACTGGACTCCTTTTTTACACCTTATAAAAAATTAACTAACGATATATTGAAGACTTAAATGTAAAACCCAAACCCATAAAAACCCTAGAAGAAAACCAAGACAATGCCATTCAGGACATAGGCATGAGCAAAGACTTCATGACGAAAATACCAAAAGTAATTGCAACAAAAGCTAAAATTGGCAAATGAGATCTAATTAAACTAAAGAGCTTCTGCACAGCTAAAGAAACTATCATCCCAGTGAACAGGCAACCTACAGAATAAGAGAAAATTTTTGCAATCTACCCATCTAACAAAGATCTAATATCCAGAATCTACAAGGAACTTAATGTGGTACATATACACGGTGGAGCACTATGCAGCCATAAAAAGGAATGAGATTATGTCCTTTGCAGGGACATGATGGAGCTGGAAGCCATCATTCTCAGCAAACTAACACAGGAACAGAAAACCAAACACTGCATGTTCTCTCTCATAAGTGGGAGTTGAACAATGACAATACATAGACACAGGGAGGGAAACAACACACTGTGGGGCCTGTTGAGGAGTTGGGGGAGAGGGGAGGGAACCTAGAGGATGGGTTAATAGGTGCAGCAAACCACAATGACACACGTACAAGCCTGCGCATTCTGCACATGTAGCCCAGAACTTAAAGTAAAATAATAAAGAGAAAAGTAATGGCAAAGACTGCAATGACTTTTGCACCAATCAAATATCATTTTCTCTGTACATAAGAAGACTGATGTTGAAAGAGTAGAACTTGGTTTAAGCTGAATTCTTAGCAGGTAGTTGCCCAAATTCTGAAGCCAATTTGAAAACCCACTAAGGAACCAGCTCCCACTTGATTTATAAAGCCACAAATGCTAGCTTTCTAGCATTTTTGGTGATTTGGTGCTCATCTCCTGCCTTATTCACCTTTTCTACCCGAGTCCCTATTTGTTATTCTGCACACTTTCCTAATGTGACAATAATTGGGATCATTCTCAACTCTCTCCTTGATCTTGTGCCTGAGTTCCAATATGGTTGCTTGTTTGACACGCCCCCACTCATTGCCCTGGTGAGGTCCACTCACACTCATGCTACCTTGCCCAAGGCCACTTGTGCTACCCATTATGGTGGAACAAGTCATGCTACTTCCTTTATATCAATTTGCCTTATCATCTTTATACAAATTTACCAGTCACAATGTAACTCTGTTTAGAATAAAACCATAACCAGAGTATTACTTCCTTTTCAACTTTTAAATTTTCTGTAATAAAGGCTAATGTATCAGACTGGCATTGCATCTTACATTATCATTGGTTTATCAAGCTTATCATTGATTTCCTGCAGTATCTTCCTCACCTGCAAATCAGGAAGTCAGATTCATTCTCTTGCTTTTTCTCTGCAGTTACAAAACAGCTTTCTCTCTGTTTCTTAGTGTTCTAATAGTTCTTAAAATTTACTTGAATTCTTTTTCTTGTTCTATATCCTTACCTATCTGGAAAACCTGTATATCTACTTGATTTCTGTTTTTTCACCTTTTTTGATCAGAGGCCTAGCTAATCAGGTTATAGTTAATTGTTTACTGATACCTTAGATCTGTTTTCTATATCTGTCCTCCATACTCCCGTCACTGGCAAACATACTGTTGGTCCCTCTTATCTAATTTCTAATTTCTCTTTTGTGCCTCTTCCAAGAAAGCTATATAACATGGAGGGAAACCTAGGAAGGAAAAAAGTTCCTGATCACATCAGCAACTTGTTGCTCTTTATTCGTGATTGCATGTCTGCCTGTCAGCTGTCCCACAATTTCCCTGTGGACTGCAGCTTCCTTAACATGGAGCCCCATGTCCTATTTCTGGTCCAGGTCACTGTTGGCGTCTCTCACTTAGTTATTTTCCAGCTGATAAGAGTAGATTAAGAAAAGGTGGCCAGCTTCCTCGGCCCAGCACCAGGAAGTAGAAAAGATAAATAAAAAATTAAAATTATTTTCAGTATTTCAAAGTTAAATCATCTTAGACTGCAAGTTGTGACCTGGAAGAGAAAAAGGCAGTGCTATATCTAAAGCTTAGTGTCAAAAAGAGAATTGGAAAAGTGTAAAGAGGAAAAGAGTGGAGGCCCCGTACAACACGCACAAACTAGATATTGGCCTCTAGAACTTAGACTCTATTTCCAGCTCTGCTGGCAACCAACTAGTTGTGTGATTTGGAGCAAATCAATTCACCTTTCTGAGTCTTGTAACTAGTCTAGTTATCATGGGCTTTACAGCTTTAAGATGTTGAAAAAGAAAACAGCTAAATTATTCTCTCTCTCTTTAGGGCGTCAGGTATGCCTGTGTTATTATCCTCTATGTCTCATTCCCAAAGTGTGTTTATAAGTGGGAGTCACTTTTCTGTGTTATTCCCAAGGACACAAACTAGAGACCATTCATAATCTAGTCTCTGTCTCCCTTTTTTCTTACTGAGGTATAATTGGCAAATAAAAATTATATGTAATCAACGTGACAATATGATGTTTTGCTATGCATATACCTTGTGAAATTATTGCCACAGTTAAACTAATTAACACATCCATTATCTCACATAGTTACCTTGTTTTGCAAGTGTGATGAGAACACTTATGATCTACTCCCTTAGCAAATTTCAAGTAATAATACAGTATCATTAAGTGCAGTCACTATGTTACACATTAGATCTCTTTTTAGAGCCAGCCCTGTTCCGTGCTTTGCTGCTTTTAAACCCTAGGCCTGTGTCCTCCATTCTTGTGAATTGGTCTGACATAGCAGTTTTCAAATTTGAGTGTGCATCAGAATCACTTAAAAGTTTATTAAAACAATGGCTGGGCATGGTGACTCATGCCTGTAATCCCAGCACTTTGGGAAACTGAGGTAGGCGGATCACTTGATGTCAGGAGTTTGAGACCAGCCTGGTCAACATGGTGAAACCCTGTCCCTGCTAAAACTACAAAAATTAGCTGGTTATGGTTGTGCATGCTTGTAAGCCTTGGGAGGCTGAAGTGGGAGGATCACTTAAACCCTGAAGGCAGAGGTTGCAGTGAGTTGGGTTTGTGCCACTGCACTCCAGCCTAGGCGACAGATTGAGACTGTCTTAAAAAAAAAAGTTTATTAAAACATAGACTGCTATGACCTACCCAAGAGTTTCAGAAGATCTGTAATGAGGCCTAAGAATTTACATTTCTAAATTCTGGTTCTGTCATTTACTGTTTATGTGTCTTTGGAGAAATTTATTTCATCAGTCTAAGCTTTGGTTTTCTCACCCATAAAATGGGACAAAAAAAATTTTGTTTCCCGTGGTAACTACTGCTATGTACCAGTGCCTAGAATTTCGCCAAAATTTATTTCCTATTTCCTTGTTTTCTTCCAACTTCATTTGGAATCTTCTAGGAAAATAGATCATAGATTATCATGAGAGCAATCATAATCTCACAAGAAGACCATTTGGGGGAAACAGATGTCTATTTTAAGAGTTTTCTGAAAAGACATAATTTTAACAAGTTTAATAAAAATCTTTCTGAACACTCAAGAAAGTGAGAAGAAAAGAAGTCTCAAATATTTTTCAGTTATAGCATATGTGGCCCAGATACATTAGCACTTGTTATATATCTAGGATCTTAAGAGAATTATATCAGGTCTAAAATGAGGCATAGTGTAATCACTGGACCTGAATAGAGCAGGGCTGTCTTTCCTATATGACCAGGGTGGGTCAGAGCTATGCACCTCCCTGTCCACCAGCCCCTTCCAGAGCCCCTGTCTGGCATGCCAGAATGCAGCACAGCCTCAGCTACCGCACCAGGGTGCTTTTGCCAGTAACCACTGCCATAGCACTTTCTTTGGAGCCCCCCCCATAACCCCACTGGAGTGCTTTTGCTGACAGCCTCCCACCAGAGTGCTTCTTACTCCTGCCCCCCGTGCCCAACCACTGCCCTAGGTAGATTGCTGTTGCCAGTCATCCAGGAACACCTTAGCCCCTCCAGCCAAGCTGGTTCTTGACCTGGAGAAATTAGAGGACAAACTCAAGGGCACAGTCCCAGCCACCCAAGGTTAGAGCATGCAGACCAGGAGTGCAGAGCTGAGCCTTGGTCTTCTGAAAGCATCCAGAGATGAAGCCATTCAACTATACCCAACTTTCGGCAGAGTCAAACCCTCAAGGGCATTAAAGAATAGAAAAACAAAAAGCCCTATCCAAAGGACTTTGTTTTTAATTGTACTTTAAGTTATGGGGTACATGTGCAGATCTTGCAGGATTGTTGCATAGGTACTCACATGCCATGGTGGTTTTCTGCCTCCATCCCCCATCACCTACATCAGGTATTTCTCCCAATGTTATCCCTCCCCCACCTCCCCACCACTGCTGTCCCTCCCCTAGCCCCCTACTCCCCAACAGACCCCAGTGTGTGATGTTCCCCTCCCTGTGCCCATGTTTTCTCATTGTTCAACACCCACCTATAAGTGAGAACATGCGGTATGTGGTTTTCTGTTCTTGTGTCAGTTTGCTGAGAATAATGGTTTCCAGATTCATCCATATCCCTACAAAGGACATGAACTCATCCTTTTTTATGTTTGCATAGTATTCCATGGTGTATATGTGCCACATTTTCTTTATCCTATCTATCATTGATGGGCATTTGGGTTGGTTCCAGGTCTTTGCTATTGTAAACAGTGTTGCAATGAACGTACATGTGCATGTGTCTTTATAATAGAACGATTTATAATCCCAAAGGACTTTTTATCCAACTTCAATGGATAAAGGAACATCGGTCCTCACAGATGAGAAAGAACCAGTGCAAAAACACTGGCAAAAGTATCTTCTTATGTCCAAATGATTATACTAGCTCCCCAGCAATGGTTCTTCCAGATTTTGAAATGGCTGAAATATCAGACAAAGAATTCAGAATCTATGGTGAGGAAGTTCATCAAGATAAAAGAGAAGATTAAAACTCAGTCTAAGGCAAACAGTAAAGTGATCCAAGGACTGAAAGAGGACATAACCTTTTATGAAAGAATCAAATTGAACTTCTAGAAATAGAAAATTTACTACAGGAATTTCAAAATACAATTGGAAGCATGAACAACAGAACAGACCAAGCTGAGGAAAGAATCTCAGAATTTGAAAACCACTCCATCAAAGAAACACAGGTAGACAAAAATAAAACAGAATTTAGAAGAATGAACAAAACCTCTGAGAAACATGGGATTATGTAAAGCGACCAAGTATACAACTAATTGGTATTCCTGAAAGGGAAGGAGAGAGAGGAAGCAACATGGAAAATATATTTGAGAATATAGTCCATGAAAATTTTCCCAGTCTTGCTTGAAAGGTCGGGATGCATATTCAAGAAACTCAAAGAATCCTTTTAAGATACTGTATAAGGTAACCATCCCCAAGGGACATAGCCATCAGATTCTCTAAGGTCAGTGCAAAAGAAAAAGTTCTGAAAGGCAGCTAGAGAGAAGGGGCAGGTCAATTACAAAGGGAAGTCATCAGGCTAATAGTGGATGACATTTCAGCAGAAACTTTGTAAGCCAGAAGAGACTGGGGGCCTATTTTCAACATCCTTAAAGAAAAGAAATTCAAATCAAGAATTTCATATCCTGTCAAACTAAGCTTCACAAGCAAAGAAGAAATAAGATTCTTTTCAGATAAGCAAATGCTAAGGGAGTTCATTACCACTAGATCTCCCTTAAAAGAGGTCCTAAAGGGAGTGCTAAACATGGGAAAGAAAGAAAGATATATGCCACCACAAAAACCACACTTCAGTATATATACTATTGACACTATAACACAACTATACAATTAGGTTCTATATAACAATTATCTAACAGCACAGTGATAGAATCAAATCCTCTCATATCAATATTGATATGTAAAGTTTCAGGATACAAAATCAATGTACAACAATTAGTAGCATTTCTATACACAAATAACACCCAAGCTGAGAGCCAAATCAAAAACCTAATCCCATTTACAATAGCCACAAAAGGAACAAAATACCTAGGAATACAACTCACCAAGGAAGTGAAATATCTCTAATTAGAATTACAAAATACTGATAAAAAAAATCAGAGATGACCAAACAGATGGAAAAACATTCCATGCACATGGATTAGGAAAATCAATATTGTTAAGATGGTCATACTTTTCAAAGAAATTCACTATTCTATCAAACTACCAATGGCATTTTTCACAGGATTAGAAAAACTAATCTAAAATTTATATGAAGCAAAAAAAGGAGCCTGAATTACTGGAACAATCCTAAGCCAACAGAACAAATTCAGAAGCATCACACTATCTGACTTCAAATTATACAATAAGGCGACAGGAATATAATTTATGTATGGTACTGGTACAAAAGCAGACATATAGAACAGTGGAACAGAATAGAGAACCCAGAAATAAAGCCACACACCTACAACAGCTTGATATTCAACAAATTCAACAATAACAAAAAATGGGCAAAGGACTGCCTATTCAATAAATGGCACTGGGACAATTGGGTAGCTATATGCAGAAGAATGAAACTGGACGCCTACCTTTCACCATATACAAGGTTAACTGAAGATGGATTAAAGACTTAAAGGTAAGACCTAAAACATTACTAACCCTAGAAGAGAAGGAGGCAAAGCAATATGGCCAAACAGAAGCTTCCATCAATCATCCTCCCCATAGGAACTCCAAATTTGACAACTATTTACACACAGGCAAAAAAAAAAAAAAAAAAAAACTCTCATAAGAACCAAAAATCAGGTGAGCGATCCCAGTACCTGGTTTTAACTTCACATTGCTGAAAGAGGCACTGAAGATGATAGGAAAGACAATCTTAAATTGTCAACATAATCCCTCCCTTATCACCTGGCAGTGGCCATATGGCGCAGAAAGGGAAACTGTGTGCTTGGGGGAAGTAGAGCACAGCATTTGTGAGACTTTGCATTGTAACTCGGTTTTGCCTTGTTACAGCAAAAAACACCAGACAGAACTCAGCCCATGCCCATAGAGGGAGCATTTAGATGAGCCCTAGAGAGAGGGGAATTACCCATGCCAGTGGTTGCAACTTGAGTTTCAGCAAGCCTAACCACTATGCACTAAAGGGCTCTGGGGTCCTGAATAAACTTCAATGGCAGCCTAGGCCACAAACTGCAACTCCAAGGCAAGTCCAACTACTATATTGGGCTTGAAGCCAGTAGCTTTTGGGGGCATGTGACTCTAGTGAAACACCAGCTGGGGTGGCTAAAGGAATGCTTGTGTCATTCCTCCCCCAACTCCAGGCTGTGCAGCTTATAACTCCTAAAGAGGCTTCGTCCATCTGCTTGAGGAAAGAAGAAAAAGGAGTAAAGTTGACTTTGTTTTTCAACTTGAATACCAGTTTAGCCACAGTAAGATAGGGCACCAAGCAGAGTTGTGAGGCCCACATTCCAGGCATGATGGCACACAATGTGGGCCTTGGGTGAGACAGATGTGCTGGTTTCAGGTGTGACCTCGCATAGCCACAGCTGTGATGGCTATGAGAAGAGACTTTTTCTGCTTGAAAAAAGCAGAGGAAGAGTAAAGAAGACTTTGTTCTGCAGTGTAGATACCAGCTTGACCACAGTGGAGAAGAGCACTAAATGGGCTCTTGGGGTTCCCAATTTCAGGACTTGGCTCTTGTGGACCTACCCTGGGCCAGAGAAGAGCCTACTATCCTGAAGGGTGAGTCCCAGGCTTGCAAAATCTACCACAAGCTGACTGAAGAGCCTTTGGGACATAAATGAACATTGGTGATATCCTGGCAACACCCCCCATGAACCTGTGGTAATAGTGGACATGAGGAGAGACTCCTCTGTCTGGAGAAAAAGCAGTTAAGAGTGGGAAGGACTTTTTCTTGTCATTTCAGTGCCAGCCTAGCAGCAGTAGACTAGAATACCAGGTAGATTTTTAAGGTTTTCAACTTTAGGCCCTGGCTCATGGATAGCATCTCTGGACCTGTCTGAGGCCCAGGAGAACTCATTGCCTTGAAAGGAAGAACACAAAACTTGCTGGCCTTGCCACCTGTTGATTGTAGAGCCCTAGGGCCTTGAGCGAATATAGGCAGTAGCCAGATGGTGGTTCTAGCAGGCCTTGGGCAAGACCCAGTTCTGTGCTGGGTTTAGGTCTGTGCGAGCACAGTTCCAGTGGTGGTTGCCACACAAATGCTTGTGTCACTCCTCCCCCAGCTCCAGGCAACTCAGCATCAAGAAAGAGACTTTGTTCGGGAGAAGGTAAGAGAAGAAAACAAGAGTTTCTGTATGATAATCCAGAAAATTCTCCTGCATCTTATCCATGACCACCGAGGTGGTACTTCTATGACTGTTTAGGAACTACAGCATTACTGGGCTGGGGGTGCCATCTAATGCAGATATGGCTTACACTGCAACACCTGAGTCCTTAAAATACCTTGAAAGCCTTCCCAAGAAGGAGGGGCACAAATAAACCCAGAATGTAAAGACTGCAATAAATACTTAACTTTTTAATGCCCAGCCACTGACAAGCATCCACAAGTATCAAGACTATCCAGAAAAACATGACCTCACCAAACAACCTAAAAAAAGCACCAGGTCCCAATTCTGGAAAAAAAAGATATGTGGCCTTTCAGACAGAATTCAAAATAGCTGTGTTGAGGACACTCAGAGAAAACACAGAAAAGAAATTTAGAATAAGCTTAGATAAACTCAACAAAGATATTAAAATAATTTAAAAGATTCAAGCAGAAATCTTGGAATTGAAAAATGCAATTGGCATACTGAAGAATGATCCATAGATTTTAAAAAACAGGATTGATCAAGCAGAATTAAAAATTTCTGAGTCAAAAACAGGTGTTCTAAAAATACACAGTCTGAGGAGACAAGAAAAAAAGAATAAAGCATGCATATGGGATCTAGAAATTAGCCTCAAAAGGGTAAATCTAAGAGTTATTGGCCTCAAAGAGTAGGTAGAGAAAGAGTTTGGGGTAGAAAGTTTATCAAGGGGATCATAACAGAGAACTTCCCAAACCTAGGGAAGTCAGCAGTATTGACTTAAATATGCCAACATTCAAGTACAAGAAGGTTATAGAACACCAAGAAGATTTAATCCAAAGAAGACTACCTCAAGGCATTTAATAATCAAACTCCCAGAGGTCAAGGATCCTGAAAGCAGCAAGAGAAAAGAAACAAATAATATACAATGGAGCTCTAATGCATCTGGCAGCAGACTTTTCAGTGGAAACCTTACATGTAAAAGACTTTTTTTTTTCCGTCTCAGCACTTTAAATATGGTATGATATTTTTGGTCCAGATCTGAGTTCAAGTCCTGGATATCCTTGTTAATTTTCTGTCTTGTTGATCTATCTAGTAGTGGACCTTAATAGATATCTACAGAACTCTCCACCCCAAAACCACAGAATATACATTCTTCTCAGCACCACATCACACTTATTCTAAAATTGACTACATAATTGGAAGTAAAGCACTCCTCAGCAAATGCAAAATAACAGAAATCATAACAAACAGTTTCTCAGACCACAGTGCAATCAAATTAGAACTCAAGATTAAGAAACTCACTCAAAACCACACAACTACATGGAAACTAAACAACCTGCTTCTGAAAGACTACTGGATAAATAATGAAATGAAGGCAGAAATAAAGATGTTCTTCAAAACCAATGAGAATAAAGATACAATGTACCAGAATCTCTGGGACACATTTAAAGCAGTGTCTAGAGTGAAATATATAGCACTAAATGCCCACATGAGAAGCGAGGAAAGATCTAAAATCGACACCCTAATGTCACAATTAAAAGAACTAGAGGAGCAAGATCAAACAAATTCAAAAGCTATTAGAAAACAAGAAATAAGATCAGAGCAGAACTGAAGGAAATAGAGATGCAAAAACCCCTTCAAAAAATCAGTAAATCCAGGAGATGTTTTGTTTGAAAAGATCAACAAAATAGATAGGCCACTAGCCAGACTAATAAAAAAGAAAAGAGACGAATCAAATAGATGCAATAAAAAATGATAAAGGGGATATCAACATCGATCCCACAGAAATACAAAGTACCATCAGAGATTACTACAAACACCTTTATGTACATAAACCAGTAAATATAGAAGAAATGGATAAATTTGTGGGCACTTACACCCTCCCAAGACTAAACCAGGAAGAAGCTGAATTCCTGAATAGACCAATAACAAGGTCTGAAGTTGCGGCAGCAATTAATAACCTACCAACCAAAAAATAGTCCAGGACCAGATGGGGCCACAGCCAGATTCTACCAGAGGTACAAAGAGGAGCTGGTACCATTCCTTTTGAAACTATTCCAAACAATACAAAAAGAGGGAATCCTCCCTAACTCATTTTATGAGACCAACATCATCCTGATACCAAAACTTGACAGAGACACAACTAAAAAAGAAAATTTCAGACCAATATCCATGATGAATATTGATACAAAAATCTTCAATAAAATACTGGCAAACCGAATCCAACAGCACATCAAAAAGTTTATTCATCATGATCAAGTCAGCTTCATCCCAGGGATGCAAGGCTGGTTCAACATCTGCAAATCTATAAATGTAATCCATCACATAAATGGAACCAAAGACAAAAACCATATGATTATCTCAATAGATGCAGAGAAGGCCTTTGACAAAATTCAACAGCCCTGAATTCTAAAAACTCTCAATAAACTAGGCATAGATGGATTATATCTCAAAATAATAAGAGCTATTAGTGACAAACCCACAGCCAATATTATACTGAATCGGCAAACACTGGGAGCATTCCCTTTGAAAACTGGCACAAGAAAAGGATGCCCTCTCTCACCACTCCTGTTCAACATAGTATTGGAAGTTGTGGCCAGGGCCATCAGGCAAGAGAAAGAAACAAAGCATATTCAAATAGGAAGAGAGGACGTCAAAGTGTCCCTGTCTGTAGACGACATGATTGTATATTTAGAAAACCCCATTATCTCAGCCCCAAATCACCTTACGCTGATAAGCAACTTCAGCAAAGTCTCAGGATACAAAATCAATGTGCAAAAATTGCAAGCATTCCTATACACCAATAATAGACAAACAGAGAGCCAAATCATGACTGAACTACCATTCACAATTGCTACAAAGAGAATAAAATACCTAGGAATACAACTAACAAGGGATGTGAAGGACCTCTTCAAGGAGAACTACAAACCACTGCTGAAGGAAATAAGAGAGGACATAAGCAGACGGAAAAACATTCCATGCTCATGGTTAGGAATAATCAATATCGTGAAAGTGGCCATACTGCCCAAAGTAATTTACAGATTCAATGTTATCCCCATCAAGCTACCAATGACTTTCTTCATAGAATTGGAAAAACCACCTTAAACTTCATATGGAACTAAAAAAGAGCCCAGATAAAGAAAATCCTAAGCAAAACAAAACAAAACAAACAAAAATACAAACAACAACAACAATAAAAAAAAAATCAAGCTGAAGGCATCATGCTACCTGACTTCAAACTATACTACAAAGCTACAGTAATCAAAACAGCATGGTACTGGTACCAAAACAGAGATATAGACCAATGGAACAGAACAGAGGCCTCAGAAAGAACACTACACAACTACAACCAACTGATCTTTGACAAATCTGACAAAAACAAGAAATGGGGAAAGGATTCCCTATTTAATAAATAAATGTGCTGAGAAAACTGGCTAGCCACATGCAGAAAGCTGAAACTGGATCCCTTCCTTACACCCTATATAAAGGTTAACTCTAGATGGATTAAAGATTTAAACATAAGGCCTAACATCATAAAAAGTCTAGAAGAAAACCTAGGCAATACCATTCAGGACATAGGCATGGGCAAGGACTTCATGATGAAAATACCAGAAGCGATGGCAACAAAAGCCAAAATAGCCAAATGGGATCTAATTAAACTTAAGAGCTTTTGCACAGCAAAAGAAACTATCAATAGAGAGATCCAGCAACCAACAGAATGGGAAAAAGCTTTTGCAATCTACCCATCTGACAAAGGGCTACTATTCAAAATCTACAGAGAACTTAAATTTATAAGAAAAAAATCAAACAACCCCATCAAAAAATGGGCAAAGGTTATGATCAGACACTTTTCAAAAGAAGACATTTATGCATTAAACAAACATATGAAAAAAACCTCATCATCACTGGTCATTAGAGAAATGCAAATCAAAACCACATTGAGATACCATCTCACACCAGTTAGAATAGCAATCATTAAAAAATCAGGAGACAAAAGATGCTGGAGAGGATGTGGTGAAATAGGAACAGTTTTAC